>JAUNZO010000442.1:0-40505 GCA_031894775.1 Chloris gayana
GGGACCCATTGTCAGCGACTATAGGTCAAAAGAGGGCCGGTGGGCCGAAGGCCGACGGCCGCATGGACGAGTAAGAGGCGCGTCCCTCCCGGGAATCGTGCGCGGATGCCAACAGAAGAGCATAATATTGATGGGCCTGGCCCACGTTGTAAAATTAGAAATAATAGTTTAATTTTGGAAAAAGGATACTAGTCGGTTAGGAAATCGGCCCGAAGAGGGTCCGAGTAGGATTCTTTGTGCCGGGTATAAATATGTGCTCGGGTGTAACATGTAAACTCGATTCACATCCAATACAACTTTCGGCGCATCGCCAAACCCTAATTTTCTGTCAAGTCTTTACTCGTTTTCGCGCGGGGATCTTCGGGGCTCCGGTCGACAACACGTTGGCTTGATAAGGTAATTATGTCGTCTAGTTCTCGACGCATTGTTCGTAATTAGATGGCTTAATTGCTAGTTATCCGGCGACCGGATCTGTTCCTAATCGTCGTAGTGAGTATCGGCCGGGATGAGTCAAGTCGACCTGGTCCGGGCTCGTGGTGGAGATAGTTTGACTTGTCCTGCCTCCCCGTCCCGGCCTTTGCTCGCAACGCCGATTGGCTCGGATCCGGTCGTCCGAGTCACGATAGCCGCTATGAGAATTCTTTTACATCTTGGCCGATTCGATCGTGCAGATTCGGTTGACGTGTCCTGTGTTTGCCTTTGCGATAGTTGACTTGTCCTAGGCGCATGCAGCCGATTGGCTAGGGTGTAGATTTACTTTCATAGTTAAGGCGTTTATGATCATGCTTGTCCTGGATCGGCCGGGCGTGCGCGGCCGTTAGACCTGGTCCGATCGCGTGCCATCGGTTGACTTGTCTGTTGGAGCGGCGGTCGATTCGAGATCTGTGTGGTTGTATTTGTCTTACTTGTTCTTTCGGAGTGTTTAGCCGATTGTTTATCACGTTCATTAGCTGTTTCATGTTCAATTAGCAACCAAATCTGTTAAAGCTGCCTTTGAACCTGAGTTATTAGCATGATTTCGTTGATCATCATTATCCATCTAGATAGATCTAATAACTCATTGTTATAATCCATGGCAGAATCGGCCGGATGCCCGATCGGCCGATTTACTGCTCCGATTGATGATTGAACCATCCTTTTTGCTATCAAATTAATTACATCCTATTAATAATTACCTTGTCTATATTTTATTCGATAATGCATCCCTGCAAGGTCTTAATGATTTGATTGCTCACCGACGAAATCGGTTGCTAGCCACCGATCGCATGTTATAGCATCGGCCGATTTCGTATCGTTTGTATCACGGCTCGCTTGCACTGGCATTTAATACATAAAATGGATGGGCCGTGCTGCTCCCTGTCAATGGCCGATTTTGTCTATCTTACGCGAGAATCGGCCATGGCTCATACATCGGTCTATCCGGGCCGATGACCCGGAATTTTACACCTTTTATTGTCTTTGTTGGTTTGCGGGAAAACCATCCGGCACGCACCAGCGCACACGAGAATCGGCGAGCCGAGCCGGTCCGTTGGGAGCACGGGGCCCTGCGTCGGCCGGGGTTTCGGTGGACTCTCCGGACAACGGTGTGTTGGCGACTTTTGACGTCAACACACTTTTGGCACGCCCGAGTGGGACAGAAGCAACCAAGACCAAGATGTCGTACATGCGAGGCTGTCGGGGAGGACGGAACACCAATGGTCGATGCTGAAAATCGACCGATTTTTGTTCCAATTCCTCTTAGGACGGATGGCAAAGGGCATGGAGAAGTTTCGATGACAACGAGGTTTCGGCCTGGGGAAGATGACGACAGAACAAAAGCTGCAGTACCAAGAATACCTGGCCGAAGCAATGAAAAAGTACTTTCAAGCCACTGAAAGTGACACGTGGCGAGTGGCCACAAAAGGAGACATCCCTCGGATTCTGCATCCGGAAGAACTAGACCAAATCAAAGCCTAGAGACTGCCGGATGCCAACCAACTCGGTGATATGGTCAACTCGTCCGTTCATCGGGCCCTAATCAATCAATCGGGCGTGTTGACCAACACCATCGGAAATTTGATCAAGGACACGGTTGATGGCGGACTGTTCACTGAAGGATATTACGGACCTGCGTACACTCGGCCTTTTGGCATTCTTGTACGACCAATTCGGGGAGTTGGCCTCCAGAATACCACACCGCCAGCAGGGTTTCAGCCCACGTACGGCATGCCACCTCACCTATGGCACTGGCAAGGACAATGCAAATGCAAGTACCGGTACGACCCAGCCGGGCAAAGAGGATGACGGTGGCCCCAAGAAGTCGGCAACGGAGGAGGGCGACAAACAAGATGTACAACAGCCGACTTCTGAATTAGGGGCAGCAACCAATGTGGCAGCGGTCCCGCAGATGGCACAGACAGCCTAATTTCTTCTACGTACCAAATACCGGCCCGAGTAGAATTGAGAACTCACCCACTATAGTACGGCCGATATCTGGTATTCCACGACCAACTGCATCGGCTGGGGACAGGGATTCATGATCGGACGGCCGATCCAATCGGCCATGAATTATGGAATCGCTCCGCGATTCTTCGTTCCCGCCTACGGCATCGGGATTTCTGGAAACGGCCGGTTGATACACCCGGCGGGGGCAGCCCAACACAGCTTATATGACGGGGACCGGATCGGCGACTGCTGAACCCAATGATATGAATAGCCTCATGGCTAAGATCGCCGATATGATGAAAGATCGGTTCGATTTGAAGCCTAAGGAGAAAAGTGCATTGTATCGACGACCTTACCCTGACTGGATGGATTCCGTGGCTTTACCCAATAAGTATAAAATTCCTGAGTTTTCCAAGTTTTACGGGCAAGATAACACATCAACTATGGAGCACATCGGTCGGTATGACGCACAGCTTGGTGAGGCGTCTACTCGGGAGGCTTTGCGGGTTCGGCTGTTCCCACTTGTCATTGTTTGGATCGGCCTTTTCATGGTTTGCTTCGCTGTCACCTGGTTCTATTCGAGTTGGGCCGATCTGGAGAAAAGGTTTCACTCGTACTTCTTCACGGGCATTACCGAGCTTAGTTTGTCCGATTTAATGGCGGTGAAACAGAAAGCTGGGAATCGGTGGCTGATTATATACGAGAGGTTCGGGACCCGAGGGGACGATGCTACAATCCGAACCTGACGAGCAACGGTTGGCCGAAATCGCTTATGCGGGGCTATTTTCCAACATTAAAGAAAAGTTTACCCCACATGAGTTTGATGGGCTGGCACGGTGACCCGCGAGGCGATCGGCCGAGGAAGAGAATCTCCAGCTCACCGGGAATCGGCGGTATCGGGTAGCTTATGCTGATTTCGACGGTGAAGATAATGAAGAGGGAATTAATGCGGTTGAGTGGACTAATAATAAACGGCCGATATTTTCTCCGCATGTCAATCCTAAGGAGAGAAAATATGATTTTGATTTATCTAAGGCCGACGAGATATTTGATCAGTCTGCTGCGGAAAAGAAAATCCAGCTTTCACCTCATCACAAAATTCCTACGCCGGAGGAGTTGAAGAAAATGGCTAAGTGGTGCAAGTGGCATGGAAATTCACATCATAACACCGTTGATTGTTATGCTATGAGAGATGAGATCCGGAAGGCGATTGACGAGTGGGGTATTGCGAGCAGCTGATGTAAAGAAGAAGATGAAAGTTGATGGGCACCCTTTCCCGGCTAATACGATGTACATCAATACCATCGGCGGCGGATCAGCTGGTTTCATACGCCGATATGAGAGGAAGAGGGAGAGGGAAGAAAGAGATCAGGCGGCACGTGAACAGGAATCTATCGGTCAAAGTCAGCGATACGAGGCAAAGCGTGGTCCGCCGAGAAGATTTTGACCCACACTGGGATTGTCCTTTCTTTCGATCGTCTTTGGGACCGAAACATGAAGCTTCCATCTATCGAGAACTGTCCGGAGTGCACTAGCCGGGAAGAGTATCGTGATGTCGGGTCGTCAAGTTACCGGGGACGGCCGATTGGTCGCAACTATGAATCTCAACAATCGGCCCCCGGAACCTCCGTCGGGATAGAGTCGGGAAGAGCGATCGGCTATGATCACGGATATGATGAACGAAGATACGTAGTGCCAAAGAGAACCTCCGTTCACGATCGGCTGGGGCCAATCAATGATGAAGAAGAGTTTGATTACCAATACCATGAAGATTCGAGAGGTGATCAAACCGAGAACGAAGGACGAGTGGTGCCCCGGTGGTTTGCTCGACAAAACCCAAAGAGGAGGCTTCAAAGAATGCGTTGTCGGGAAATCAAGGGTGGACGGCATTACGAGAGATGACCAAGATGATGAGTCCAAGCCCAAGAAGGAATGGAGGCCGAAAGTGCGGTCTCAAGTGGTCCGGGCTGAAGCCGCGGTGAATATGATATCCATGATGCCCGGGATTGTCGGATCGGCCGATGAAAATTCGGCTGAAGAAGAACCGATTGGAGAGACTTCGAGAGATTCCGTGGACGCCGGAATCCGCGGTATTTGATAAGCCGATCAACTACGATCATTTGCATCTCAAGGCATTGTACATTAGCGGCTACATCAATGGGTCACCAATGAGGAAAATGTTGGTCGACGGAGGAGCGGCGGTCAATCTCATGCCGATTACTACATACCGCAAGCTCGGGAAGACGCGAGAAGAAATGATGAGGGCTAATCGACGCTCAAGGATTACGGCGGGAGAAGTCAAGATGTGCGTGGGGCCGCAATAATGGAGATCATCGTGGGCAGCAAAACCATACCCACCACTTTTTTCATCATCGACGGGAAAGGTGTATACACAACTTTGTTGGGGAGAGGCCGGATTCATGCCAAGCTGTTGCATCCCATCAACCATGCACCAATGTTTGATTCAATGGGTCGGCAACAAGGTCGAAATCGTACGGGCCGATAAGTCCGTAACCATTGCAGCTGCCGATTTCGAGTTTGCCGGTCCGGAGAGCTCGCCTTGTTTATCGGGCACGTATTGGGATGCGGAGGCCATAAACATCACCGACGACGGAGTTATTGTGACCAGGGAGTCGGGTACCCCGGCTGCTCCGATGGGCCCCACGGGAGAATTGACGGACAATCGGCCGATCGATACACGCACCGAGGATATGATGAGTCGGCCGATTAATGAGCCGGAAGACGGGAAATTAGGTCACGGTTTTGTGTCGGCCGACGAGTTAGAAGAGGTAGACATAGGGGATGGAGACAAGCCTCGGCCAACATATATTAGCAAGAAATTGTGTAAAGAAGTAAGAGATGAATTAGTGGCCTTATTGGAGGAATTTAAAGATTGTTTTGCTTGGGATTATAGCGAGATGCTGGACTCGGCCGATCGATCGTTGAACATCGGTTGCCCACCAAGCCCGGATATCGGCCATATAAGCGGGGGCTCGGAAAATTGACCCTAGGTATTATGAAGCCGTCAAAGAAGAGATTATCAGATTATATGAGGCCGGCTTCATTAGGCCATGCCGATATGCGGAGTGGGTTTCCGAGTATTGTGCCGGTGGAAAAGAAGAATGGAAAGATGCGGGTTTGCATTGACTTCAGAAATTTGAATAAGGCAACTCCGAAAGATGAGTACCCAATGCCAAACGCCGATTTGTTAGTTGATGCAGCCGCCGGCAACAAAATTTTGAGCTTTATGGATGGAAATGCTGGGTACAATCAGATTTTTATGGCCGAGGAAGATATATCGAAGACGGCGTTTAGATGCCCAGGGCGTTGGGACTATATGAGTGGGTTGTCATGACCTTCGGACTAAAAAATGCTGGTGCTACATATCGAGAGGGCCATGAATTTTATATATCACGATTTAATCGGCCGATTGGTGGAAATTTATATTGATGATGTCATGGTGAAATCAAGATCGGTTGGGAGTCATGTGGCTGATCTCGGAGAAGTGTTGAAGAGGACAAGACAATACGGCATCGAAGATGAACCCGCTCAAGTGTGCGTTTGGCGTCTCAGTTGGACAATTTTTGGGGTTTATTGTGCATGAAAAGGGAATTGAAGTCGGCCCTAAGAGTATTGATTCTATCGAGAAAGTTGGAACCGCCGACGAACAAGACGAAGCTCCGATCCACGATCGGCAAGATTAATTTTATTAGGCGATTTATCTCAAACTTGTACGGTCGACTTGATGTGTTTACGCCATTGTTGAAACTCAAAGCCAATCAAGAATTTCGGTGGGAGCCGATCCATCAAAAGGCTTTAGAAGATATCAAGAAATATTTGGTGTCCCCACCGAGTGATGGTTCCGCCAAAGCCAGGCACACCCTTTAAGTTATATTTATCGGCCGATGATAGGTGCATCGGCTCGGCATTGACTCAAGAACAGGAGGGAAAAGAGCGGGTCATATTTTATCTCGGCCGCAAATTAATTGACGCAGAAACACGGTATCCGGAGGTGGAAAGGTTATGTCTCTGTACGTATTTTTCATGCACAAAATTAAGGCATTATCTGTTGGCCGAAGAGTGTCTTGTCGTTTGCCAGGCCGATGTCGTAAAATATATGCTATCGGCTCCGGTCCCCAAAGGCCGGTTGGGCAAATGGATGTTGGCAATTGCGGAGTTTGATTTAGGCTATGAATCGGCCAAAGCGGTAAAAGCACAAGTATTGGCTGATTTAATAGTACAACACGGTGAACACTCGGCCGGATACGTTGAACCGAGTGCCATGGACGGTATTCTTTGATGGTTCAATTTGCAAGGAGGAAAGTGGAATCGGCTTGGTTGTTGTGTCGCCTCGGGGGCAATACGTGGATACTCTATTACAGTAGAGGCGCACACCAACAACCAAGTCGAATACGAGGCAGTATTAAAAGGACTGGAATTACTCATCGATGCCGGGGCTGATTTTGTGGAAATTTTCGGCGATTCCTTGTTGGTTGTGAGTCAGCTGGCCGATGAGTTTGAGTGTAAAGATGAAATATTGTTGCAATATCATAGAAAGTGCCAGAAGTTAATGAAAAGGTTCAAGTGTGTTAAAGTCAGCCATATACCAAGAGAGCAGAACTTTGAAGCAAATAACTTGGCTCGGTTAGCATCCGGATATCGGCTTGCCGAAACAGTTTAGAGATAGCTGATATTGAAGAAGCCGATTGGCGTACGGAAATTCGAAATTTTTGAGAAATCCATCCCAACCTACGAGATAAGAAGATAAGATATAAAGCTTTGAAGTATGTTCTGTTGGATGATCAATTATTGTTCAAGACAATTGATGGGGTGCTTCTCAAGTGTATTGATGACACCGAGGCCAAAGTGGTAAGGAGCGAAGTGCATGATGGGATTTGCGGAACGCATCAATCGGCCCATAAAATGAAGTGGCTGCTAAGGCGAGCTGGTTATTACTGGCCGACAATGTTGGCCGATTGTTTTAAATATTATAAAAGTTGCCAAGATTGCCAGAAATTCGGACCTATACGAGAGGGCGCTGCGTCGGCTATGAATCCGATAATCAAACCTTGGCCGTTCGGAGGCTGGGCCATGGATATCATCGGCCAGATAAATCCAGCATCAAGCAAAGGACATCAATACATATTAGTAGCTACAGATTATTTCACGAAGTGGGTTGAAGCGGCACCCTATCGCAAAGTTTCGACGATCGACGTGATAACGTTTGTTAAAGAGCATATCATTTATAGATTTGGGATTCTAGAAACAATCACGACAGATCAAGGATCGGTATTCACGTCGGACGAATTTCAATCTTTTGCTGATGAGATGGGAATTAAGTTGATTAATTCGTCGCCGTATTATGCCCAAGCCAATGGCCAAGCTGAAGCGGCAAATAAGAGTCCGATCAAGTTAATCAAGCGGAAAATACAAGAGTATCCTCGTAAGTGGCACATGAAATTGATGGACGCTTTGTGGGCTTATCGTATGTCACGGCATGGGGCCATGCAAGTTGCGCCGTATCAGCTGGTATATGGGCACGAAGCCGTACTTGCCATGGGAGACGGCTATCGGCTCCGGAAGGATTGAGTTGCAACAAAAGCTTTCGGCCGATCGGTACTACGGATTGATGATGGATGAATTAGAAGATGTAGTACAAAATCGGCTGGATGCATTGGAAAAAATAGAGCGAGAATAAGGCGAGGGTCGCCCGCCATTATGATAAGAAGGTTGTGCGAAACGAGTTTAAAGAGGGCGATTTGGTGCGGAAGCTTAGGATGCCAATCGGCGTGAAGGACAATCGGTTTGGTAAATGGTCGCCTAATTGGGAAGGACCTTATTTGATTAGCCGATCGGCACCGGGTAATGCATATATTTTGAAAGAGTTAGAAGGGGAAGAATTCGGCCGAGCACTTAATGGAAAGTATTTGAAGCGGTATTATCCTAGTATTTGGATTAACTCATAGTGTTCGGCCTAAAAGAGACTACAGCCGATGTCGATGCACATCGCCTTGAGACGGCCGATGCGAGAGTATCGCCCTTAGCCCAAAAAATATGAAAGTAAAACAGAGGGAGTCACCGATAAATTAGTCGATGTTTAAACATCGCCTTCGGATGGCCGATATTATGGTATATCGCCCTTAGTGCAAAAAATATTCGCAACAAATTTTGTTCAAAATCCTATTACACCTAAGCATAATCGATCGCCTCGGCACGGGACAAGAAGTCTTGGACGGCGGATAGTGCGCGGGCCAGCATGGAGTCGAGTTTAGCCATGACCAACAGGTCATCCTCGATGGGGCCAACATCGGCGTGCGCCGCGGCGACCATCTTCTCGGCCGTTTGAATTGCTTCGTCCGTCGTCTTCGTTGAGCCGCCACGTCGGCCGACAAGCTGTGCAATGGTGGCTTCCAAGGCTGCCGCCGCCTCCTCCTTGAGAGCCGGCGATGCTCTCAAATCGGCAATCTCCTGGTTGATTACCGCAGTTCATCCTGCCGATTTGAGAGTTGCTCTTGCATCTCCTGGGTCTTACGGGCCTCCTCCTCGGAACGCTTGATGGAGTTCTCGGCGAGTAACGCAGCTTGCTGCTGCTCCGCGTGGCGAGCCGGACGCTGCTGGGCACGGATGAAGTCCATTTGCCGAGTACTCCATGTATGCCACGCGATGCGGAGCATCGCGCACATCGGCCGGGAGCTCGGTCCGGACCTCCAAGTACCGGGCCCGTATGGGGTGGGCGTCGGCCACCAGCGATCAACCGAAGAAGCCTCAAGCTCGCGCGCAATTTCGGTCATGGTGATGAGACCAGAGGTGGATACCAAAATCGGCGCGAGACGAGGGAAGCTGAGCGCACGAAATACCAAGAAAAGTAAGATGAAGCTAATGATTAGCGGCGAATCAAGGAAGGAGATAGTAAAAACAAACCTGCGAAGCGTCGATGCGGAGCGGCCGGACGTCTATCGGCTGTGTCATTGAACCTACAGGTTCGTGTGTTCCAATCAGCTCTCGGCCGGCCGATTCCCCTTCACCGGCGGCATCTTCGGAGGCGGCATCGGGTACATGGCCAGCTTGTTCGGCTTCGGCGGGCTCATCGGCGGGCTCATCGGCAAGCTCATCGACGGCGGTGCCCACGGGAGAAGCCGCGGGCGGCTCCTGGCCGACCGATTCTTCGTCGGCGGTGGTGCCTTTGGGAGAGGCCGTGGGCGACACACGGCCGGCTTGTTCGGCTTCGGCGGCGACCTCGGGAGACGCGAGCCGATCCAAGCGAGTTGAGCTCTCCGTAAGATTTGGATCGGCACTGGCTTGGTACGACTGCCGATTCCGGAGCTACGGGGGTCGGCCTTTCGAGTGTCGGCGTCCTGGCCCGTGGAGGAGTTGATAGGCGGATCGGCCTATCGGGCGTTGGTGTCCGGGCCCGAGGAGGAAGAACCGCCGATTCCTGCAAAGAACTCATAGTTAGATGGCATGTTAAGTGAAAAGGAATCGGCGATCATGCAATAACAAACCTGACGCAGCGGAGATGGTTCATCGTAGTAGTCCGGGTCGGACGGGCGTACTGTGCTGCTTTAGCGGCGCGCGGTATCGCTTCGGGGCCTGAGTCGACCCTGCAGCTGGCACATTAGCCTTCCTCTTTTTGAGAGCGGCTGTTTTAGTCTTGGCCTTGCGGGCAGCTGGTGCCCCACGACTCATCGCCGCAAAAGCTTGGGCAGGAGTGCGATCGGTGAAGCCGATATTTGGAACAATTGGGCTCGGCATTAAGTATGCAATCGGCCGGCCACCGATGCTCTGGGTCGGCGGCTCCTCCGTGTCCGACGAAAAAAAAATATACAAGGGTGAGCATTTGGAGTGGCCGATTTCATTTATAAAATCGGCCTTACAGAAATAAATCGGCTACACGTACCTCGGCGAAAGCTTCGCTCGGGACTAAGCCGGAGAAGAAGGAAGCGGTGTTCGGCTGCGGAGGTGCCGGTTCCACTCGCCCCACCGGCGGTCAAAAAGGCGGGTACTCCGGGCGCCGGGAAAATCCGGCTAAGTCGCCGGTGACGACATCGGCGGTGCGGCCGACGAGCCAATTCCACTGAATGGCATTGTCGACGGCAGCCCGCGCCTTTATCTGCCCCACATAAAAGAGGCTGGGGGCAGCCGGCGAAGCCGAGTTGGCGGGCCGCCACCGACGGGTGGTAGAATTCAGAAGAGCAGAAGGCCTTGCTCCCGGCAATGAGTCCCGTCGGCGGCGGACGGGGGCGGAGGCGGGTGGTGAAGATCTTGACCGCCTCCCCGTCGGCCGTTGGGAAAGTTGGGTCGATCGGAAAAGGAGTGTCATACCCCTTCTCGAAGAAATCGATGTACGGGTACCAATCCGTACTTTCGTTGTTGAGGCCCTTGTAGAGGGCGGCGAACCAATACGCCGGGTTGTCATCGACATAGCCGCCCCGGTGCCATGGATAACGCTTCCCGAAAGAAATGCACCGGCTGAATGCGGGCGTGGCCGATTCGGCGTAGTTGCCGGGAAAGGTGAGCGCACCGAGGTCCGGATCGATGGCCTTGGTGGTATGAAGGGACAACCACGTTTGGATAAACCACCAAGGGCCACCCGGGTTCTTGAGCGATCGGCGGAGCGCAACTCCACTGAAACCTGGTGAAGAAGGAGGTACGCCGACCCCGGAAGATACTTGCCCATGGGAAGGGCGTGGGCTGTCGGCCGATACATCGGCCATCGGCAGAAAATTGTTTGTGGGGCTCACGCCGACCCCACAAAAGAAGAAGTGGTCGAGCCACATGTTGAGGAAGGCGACATGTTCGCGGCGATCGGCCGTGCCGTGCCCCTTGTTGTAAGTCCGAATATAGCCCTTCCAGCCCCTGGTGTCTTTAGGGTTGATCCGGTGGGAGGACTTAATGCGGACAGCATCCGGAGTGGCCTCCGCCGTGATGTTCGAGATCGGCCAACATGACTATATCCAACAAGGTCATGGTAGCCGGGCCGTGGCCGAACATGAAGCGATTCGGGGCATCCGACCGAGAGATAAGAAGCTGCCGCCAGCAACGGTTCATTCTTGTGGTGATCGGCCGAGAGAGAGTTTGATGGCGTGTGCGATGCCGATATTGGCCCAACCTTGCGGATGGACGGCCGATACCCGGTTATACCAATCGCGCCATCCGAGCAACGGGAGTCGGCCATGACCGAAAGCTGTTGGCCCACTCGGCCGATAAAGGAGATTGTTGCCGAAACGGAACCCGGTTCGTTTCGGCACGAGATGAGATCCGTGGGGTCGGGATCGCCCATGGGGCCCAAAAAGAAGTGAGTTGGGATGTTGGATGGAATGACGACTTGGTTCCGGATCTCCTAAAAACAAGGAATAGGGCTAAAATAAGAAACGGAACGGAAAGAAGATAGATTGTGAAAATGAACAAGAACAAGAACGCGAAGAAAGATTGCAAAGGTAGAAAAGAGGGGTGCTCGAGTGTACATTACCTCCGGAACGGCGTTGGTGGTGGCGGCGACGCAGCCGGCGGCGGCGCGCAGCGCAGCAGCAACGGCGAGGATTCATGGTCACCGGAAGAGAAAAACGACGGCGGCGCGGTGGGAAGTTGAAAGGGCTCGAAAAGGCAAAAGTCGCTAGAACAGGGGAAGATGAAAGCTAAGGAGAAGAAACAGATGGGAAATGACCGGGGGTGACCCCGGGTTTTATGGAGAGGTGACGGGCGATAAAACCGGCGCGAGTAAAGAGGATAAATCAGTCCGACGCATGCGTTGCATACCCCAGACTGGGGGACATGTGTTGACGCCGGTTTTTGACCAAGGGACCCATTGTCGGCGACTATAGGTCAAAGAGGGCCGGTGGGCGAGAAGGCCGACGGCCGCTTGGGCGAGTAAAGGGCGCGTCCCTCCCGAGAATCGTGCGCGGACGCCAACGGAAGAGCATAACATTGATGGGCCTGGCCCACGTTGTAAAATTAGAAATAATAGTTTAATTTTGGAAAAGGATCCTAGTCGGTTAGGAAATCGGCCCGAAGAGGGTCCGAGTAGGATTCTTTGTGCCGGGTATAAATTTGTACTCGGATGTAACCTGTAAACTCGATTCACATCCAATACAACTTTCGGCGCATCGCCAAACCCTAATTTTCTGTCAAGTCTTTACTTGTTTTTCGCGCGGGGATCTTCGGGGCTCCGGTCGACAACACGTTGGCTTGATAAGGTAATTATGTCGTCTAGTTCTCGGCGCATTGTTCGTAATTAGATGGCTTAATTGCTAGTTATCCGGCGACCGGATCTGTTCTTGATCGTCGTAGTGAGTATCGGCCGGGATGAGTCAAGTCGACCTGGTCCGGGCTCGTGGTGGAGGTAGTTTGACTTGTCCTGCCTTCCCGTCCCAGCCTTTGCTCGCAACGCCGATTGGCTCGGATCTGGTCGTCCGAGTCACGATAGCCACTATGAGAATTCTTTTACATCTTGGCCGATTCGATCGTGCAGATTCGATTGACGTGTCCTGTGTTTGCCTTTGCGATAGTTGACTTGTCCTAGGCGCATGCAGCCGATTGGCTAGGGTGTAGATTTACTTTCATAGTTAAGGCGTTTATGATCATGCTTGTCCTGAATCGGCGAGCGTGCGCGGCCGTTAGACCTGGTCCGATCGTGTGCCATCGATTGACTTGTCTGTTGGAGCGATCGGCCGATTTGGGATCTGTGTGGTTGTATTTGTCTTACTTGTTCTTTCGGAGTGTTTAGCCGATTGCTTATCACGTTCATTAGCTGTTTTATGTTCAATTAGCTAAAATCTGTTAAAGCTGCCTTTGGACCCGAGTTATTAGTACGATTTCATTGATCATCATTATACATCTAGATATGATCTAAAAACTCATTGTTATAATCAATGGCGAGAATCGGCGGATGCCGATCGGCCGATTTACTGCTCTAATTGATGATTAAACCATCTTCTTGCTATCAAATTAATTACATCCCATTAATAATTACCTTGTTTACATTTTATTCGATAATGCATCCCTGCAAAGTCTTAATGATTTGATCGCTTACCGACGAAATCGGCTGCTAGCCACCGATCGCATGTTATAGCATCGGCCGATTTCGTACGGTTTGTATCACGGTTCGTTTGCACTGGCATTTAATACATAAATGGATGGGCCGTGCTGCTCCTCGTCAATGGCCGATTTTGTCTATCTTACGCGAGAATCGGCCATGGCTGTACATCGGTCTATACTGGGCCGATGACCCGGAATTTTACACCTTTTATTGTCTTTGTTGGTTTGCAGGAAAACCATCGGCACGCACCAGCGCACACGAGAATCGGCGAGCCGAGCCGGTCCGTTGGGAGCACGGGGCCTGCGTCGGCCGGGGTTTCGGTGGACTCTCCGGACAACGGTATGTTGGTGACTTTTGACGTCAACAAAAGGGAGGTGCATGACCCCAAACATCCGAGTAAACCTCTCCAATGGAGATGCGGACACATGAATTGAGCTAGCATAAGGTAATTGATAACTCTTAGCTAATTGGCAAGCATTACAAACCGAGGAACTAGACTCTCTAGAACATGGAAGATTATTTAGACGTAAAATAGAGTGAACCATGCGAGATGAAGGGTGTCCAAAATGAGCATGCCACTGCCCATGACTAACAGCAGCACTCACAAGGGCTTGATAGGATAGAGACCAGGATGAAAGTGCATCTAGGCCCCTAATTATGGTTTTGAGTGATTGACGTCAATACAATTAAAAAGGACTAATGTTTCAAATGAGCTTGTACGCAGTTTACATTTACAATTCAATAGAGAGCAAAGAAACACAAAAAGGAAGTGGCCAAGTACGTTCATACTTACAAGATTTGGAAAATTGTAACGACCCTAATAGAAAAAAATATGTGCATTTCATGTCATAGCATCATGTCATATTGTTGTAAAAGTAATGCCATGATTTTATGTGTGAAGAATTTAAATTTCAATGCAAAACCTTGTCAAATTCAAGTTCTATTTTAAAAAGGTTTCAATTGGGAAAAGTTTGATGGGTTTCAAAACTTTTATTTGTCAAGCGTGTGATTAAATGAATTTTGAGCATTTTTCTAAAATTTAATAGAGTTGGGAAATAGCCAAACCAATGTATTTAAATTTCAAAAAACAGTTGCAACTTTTAATTTTTATTTCAAAAACATTTTAAATTGAATGTTTGCCTATAACAAAAAAAATTCAGAATGTTCTATTCATCACCCCTGATTTTTTGTGGAATTTTTTGGGGTCCATAAAGATATTTTCTGATTGATTCTTTTGCCAAGGGCTTTACTGCAAATTTTCCAAAGTCAAACCCACCCGTCATTCTCCTTTTTTCCACTTTCTCTCTCGCAGCGCCGCCCATCCCGCGTCCCGAGGCCACCTCCGGCCGCGCGGCTGGGCCCTCCCGGTGCCACGCAGGCAACGACCTGCTGCTTCACCCATCGCCCGACATGATAAAGCCCAAGTCGTGGCTTTATCTCTCCCGTTTGTCTCACGAAACACCACGCCACCATCCGCCTCCCTGTCCAACGCCGGCAAGCAACTCCGGTTGTCCCGATCCGAACCACAACCATCCAAAGCTCCGCTAGCTCGCTCCGCAGTTTACCATGTTGCTCGCTTGTTCTCTCCCGCCGTGAGTTGGGCCAATCGATTCACTCCCTCCGGAAGGACGCCGTGGAGCCACTTACCGCGCCGCCGTGCAATTCGTTGCATCCGGTTAGCGTCATTCTATAGTTCTTGCTTCACGTTGTGCGCAAATTGTTTCTCTAACATCCCGACTATTGTTTTCATTGATGTGTGCCTCGAGCTTCCGAAAGAAGCACTTTTCGCTCGGCCCGTGTCTTGCCGCTGAATGTTGGCAGCCACAACTCTGAGCACCCCGCCGCCTCGGGTGTGTTCACTGCTCTTCTCCATCGCCTCCTGGAGCTCCGTGAGTAAGAATCTAAGGTCCTACTATTCATGGTACATGACACGTGATACATGATACATGACACAAGATACATTGTACATGACTCATGATACGGAACATGATACATGGTACATAAAACATGATACATGATACAAGTACTTGGCATATAGGATGAAATCATCCGGCTCATGGTACTCATGCCTAGTACTAAGCTATGGACTCTAAGAGTCCGAGATCTACTCGTCATCGACCACCATCAAGTTTTTCCGGGGTTTCTTGTTCTTTGGTTTCTTTAGGGCCTCGAACGAGAGAAGAGATCTGTTCTTCCTTCCTTTTGAGTTACTGCCTTCGGATTAAGCACCTCTTCTTTTAGATTGTTAATTTCGGTGTCTTTTCCTTTGCTTTCTTCCGTGAGTTCGTCCATTTCCTCCTGTAGTTCCTCTGCTGCATCGTAAGCGTCTTGGGCGGCCTCTCGTTCTTTAGAACTGGTGTGGAGGATTCCTTCGGTGAGAGTATCCAATGCTACCGGGTATTGAGCGGTAGCCGCCGGTGTGGAGTCTGCCACCACACGGGTTGGTCCGTCTAAAGAGCGAACGCGGTGTTTCCGGACGGGGTGCTCTCTCATCCCTATTGGAAAGAACCGGATAGGAGTGTCTCCTGTGATCTGAATACTCTCGGAGCAATAGCGTAGCGATAAGTCGCGGGCCACTAAGCGAAGAGTGTCCACGAAGGTCATCCCGGTCCGAGCGGTGGTGATGTACGGGAGGCCATCCGAAGTCCCATAGAGGTTGGGTGCACGGACCTTTACTGTGCATCGGGCAATCCCATTTTGGCGGTATTGTTGCCAGCGGTAATGGGGTTTTACACGTATCCCGTGCAAACGTAGCACTCTTCGGAGGATTTACGGGAATCCCCCACGTCCGTAGCGGTGGTGTGTTTCCACTCGCGCTCTTCCGCCATCCGTAGGACGATCAATATCGTATAGGTGAGAAATTTTGGGTAAGAGAGTTATAGAAAAGTTTTAAATTTTTATTACTAGAGTAAGGCAAGAAAAGATATATATGTGGGGGAAGGAAATTTATAGATAGTGCGGTGTATGATACGTCCTAAGTCCTTAATCGCGTCCTATCGGTCGAGTATAGGCTACGATACCATCTACGACACCCCGCTATCGGGACTACACTATGTATATGTACCAATCCCTGGAACAGTGGTTGGTACACACATAGATGATACAAATCCGATACAACAACCTTTATTGATTCCTCAAAGGGATAGTAGCTAGGGGATACATGGTATGGATTACATTCAAAGAGGCGGATAGGCCGACCTCACATAAAAGAAAACACACTGGAAAGCGTCATAAACTCCACGAGGCAACATCGAGCGAAGGACGCGACCTACTCCTCTTTCTCGTGGTATTCTCCATCTTCATTTGAACAAATAAGCAACGGGTGAGTACATAAGGCTGCCCACTCGCACGTCAAGGTATTATTATTTGTGGCTAATCAATGAGAGCTCAAGGTTTGGTGTGTCAATATACCATGACAACGGACATCCGGATAATTTTATACACACTACGGTGGTTGGTACACTTTACCCACAAACTATATGTTCTTAGCTACGGAACACATAACGCTGCCACCGCAACTAGGCACGCCCACAAGTCCACCCCGAATGCTCGGGGATCCGACGCGTATGACACAAGCATACCGTCCACCATATATGTGCCAAGTACTTGGACTTCACCAAATAAACCATCCCTGGACCTCCGTCATCTACTACACCCGATGGAACTTCTTGCTGCGTAACCCGAGGTTTGGTGCACGATCCTGCCCATAACAGGTTACGTGGTTGTACACTAAATCAAAAATTTGGGGTCCGAAGAACCGGTCCTTATATGGCAGGGGCAAACACTCGTCCATCGCAAATGGACATCACCTAACATCAAGTACTCTACACCGGTACTAGGAGTTTCACCCACGGTCGGTATCATTTCCGACCCAACTTCACCTTAACACGGTTGGTCTAATCACTCACCCATCAACACACACCACCAAACACATTTTCACACATTTTCATAAACGGGGTGTATGATGAAAGATAGTAAGAGTTCCTAAGTATGATACTTATATATCATTAACATAGTTAACAATACATCTAGGTTGATTCTAGTGATCTAATGGCAATCAAGGGTATAATGTCCGCATCTATAGTGATTTGAACATTATCATACAACAATTGGGCTCTAGCAAAATATTTGCAAGGATAATGCATATTAAGAATAGCTTCCTATATAGGTGCGAGAATAAGCAGAGTAATTAGGATCAATTATGATCAAGGAATTGATAGAGCTTGCCTCCTAACGCGTCATCGAAGTCTTCCTCGTAGTGGGGGTCTTCGGGCTCCTGCTCCTGGTTCTCCTCGTCTACAAACGGCGTTAGAGTACGTAAGCTACGTCACATAAAATAATGAAAGCAAAAAGTAATAACGAGGAAAAACAAAATAAAATGGAGTGAAGAGGAAGGTTCCGGGGGCTAGAGTTTGTCATGACGATTCCAATGGCGTCGGAATCGCCTAAAACGGATCTACGATTGAAAAGTTATGGTTGTGGCAAGTCCGGGGGTGTTTTTGTAAATATCAGCTAGGGTTTCTATAAAAGAATAAAAAAATTTGGTAATTTCGGAGAAGTGGAGGGGCTAAAATGCAAAAATGCATTTTCGGGCTGGCCAGGGCTTTATGTAAAAATCTAAGGGCTCTTAATTAAGATGGGAAAAGTCCATGGGGTTTTATGTAAAAGTGGCTTTTACGGAGTCCGGGAATTATTTTCTAAAGGGAAAAGGCGGGAAAATGGCGTGGATCTCCAAATCGACGTTCGGGATTTAAATAGGGTGAAGGGGTATGCACCTTTCTAATCCTAGTTGTTGATCCTGGATCGGACGGTGGGAGTGTGGCGGTGAGGTCCGACGGTGGCCAAGGGCGGCGCGGCGGGGAGGCTCGCCGGAATTCTCAATCCCGGCGGCTGGAGGGGAGAGGGGAGGGTACGACGGTGGTCGGGGAGAAGTGGCGGCGGTGTGGGGAGGGGTGGCGACGCGAGGCGGCGCCGGACGGGGATGAGCTCCCCACCGGAGCTTGATGTGACGGTGGTGCGAGGGGAAGCGGCTGTGCGGCACTGGTTACGGAGGGGAGGAGGGGACGGGGAGGTGCGCGTGCACGAGGCGAGGTCGAGCGGCGCTCGAGCTAGGCCAGGGGTGGGCTCTAGGCGGTCATACGAGGGAGGGGAACGGAGGGGAGGCCCGGCGGTCGGTGGCGTAGTAGAGGAGGGAGGGGGAAGGGGAGCTATAGGGGTGAGGCTTGCATGCGAGCTCGGGCGGCTGCGGTGGCGAGCAAACGCGGAGCGGGGCGGCTTTATAGGGAGGGAAGCGGTGCGGGTGGCGATGGCGGTGGCCCTGGTCGGCGTTCGCGAGGAAGGGCAAGGGGGCCGCGTACGGAGTGCTTGACGGGTACGACGTGTCCGGCGAGGCTCTCGGGTCAAAACAAACCAACGGGCGGCCTCGACGGTGGGCCGGAAGCGAGGGAACGACGGGGAGCCGCGTACGGCGGTCCGGGTGACGAGGCGTGAGGGCCAAGGGGATAAGGGAGGGGGAAGCGGCCAAGGCGGGGGGGGGGCATGGGCGCGTGGGTCCGCACTGGCGGGGGCGCGTGAGGTGCGGGGAGGGCGGCGGTAGCGAGATGGGGGGACGGACGGTGCGGCCTGCGAGGAAGAAGAGGAGGGGGGGGCGGGGGGCACCGGTGGGTCGGGCCGGAGAGAGAGAGAGAGTGGGCCGGGGAGGGGGAAAAAGGGGTAGGGCGGCCCAATAGGGATTTATCTCCTTTTATATTTTCTCTTTACTCCTTAACTCAAAATAAAATTAAACAAAAATCAAATAAATTCCAATGAGTAAAAATAAAAGAAAAATAAAAATAACGCGAGATAAAATAGAAACAACCAAGTTTACAAGTGTTAGGATTTTATTTAAAAAATTCTACGTGTCTGTTTTCCTATATATGTAATTAGGTTTTAATTCCTAGTTAATTTTCGTAAATATTTTTCCTGAATAAAATAAAATGATTTATTTAATGATTTTTAATTTGGCCAAAAATCGGGGTGTTACAGAGCCAAAATATTGTCCTTGGCGGTGAGCTCGCCCTCTAGTTCTCCAATACGGGCAGCTTGTTTCTCTTCGATCCGCGAGCTCTCTTGGAGGGCTAGATCTTGCGCAACAACTTCTCGGTAAGGACTGTTTCAGCCATTTTGTGGGCTACGACAATATCATCAAGAGCTGAAACAAGAAGACCGGTTAGAATGCTTACGGAACGGACATGATGATTAAGATTAAGGTTTACGCTTACTCTAAATCTCTTGTCCGGTCGAATGATCTCTTGCCGACGGTCTTCCATCATGCGGTGAGTATTCGGGAGATTTGCTTTCCTCCACCGAAGATCCTCTTCCTTGGATTTCAGACTAGCGGTCCGAGATCCGAGCTCAATCAATTGATCCTGAGTCCGGTGAAGCTCCTCTTCAAGTCGAGCTATGATGGCGCTTTTGGCTTCTGAATTCTTCAGAAGAACCTAAAAAGAAGGTGAATATATAGGAAAAAAATCGAAATATGAATAGTGTAAAATAAAGAAAAGACTAGGTAAGAAATAGAACATACCTGGTCGGACTCGGAGAAATTCTTTAAGGCCTCTTCTTCTTGAAGAGAGTCCCACTTAGCTGTTGCCGTGAACTTCTTGGCCCCACTTGAGCTGTGGATTTCCACAACATCACCAATTAAACCATCTTGGCTAGTTGTTGATAAATTATATTCCCCTTTTCTCAAGACAACAGCAGCAGCAGGCCCATTTTTCATATATGAACAATTGATATCTGGATCAACTAGAAGTAACTTGGGCTTTGGGCTTGAAGGGAGCCCTGTCTCTGCTCCTGCTCAGTGCTCACTGCCGCCATCTTGGCCAGCCCCACGGGTTGTGCCGATGGCCTCCTCCGGCGGCGGCGTGGCGGACATGGGGCAGAAAGTGCGGTGGAGGCAAGTAGCTTTGGGTTGGGAGAGCGACACAGGGGCCTCGCGTCCGTGGCAGGGATGAGCAGCATAGTAATTACGTACGCAATCGAACTTTGTTATGATCGATATATTGACACAATATAAGCTGTGAGAAGGAGAGCATGGAATTATGGTAAACAAAATATATCTTCTTCCTCAAGACAATACCTCTGCTCTCCACCTGTTCTGTTCTTCTGCTCAGATTCCCAGATTGTTGTGCACAAACAGATCTCCCTTTCCCGGAGATCGCTAGCATTTAGTGGATGCATTGGATTGGCAAGCAGACACGAATGGCTGTCGATCAATGGTTGATTTCCAGTCACCCCACCGCACTGCATGTGTCGGCAAAGAGCACCACGACGTAGCTGTAGAGGCACGCAGGGTCTTTACAGCCGCACGTGTCGACGGCGACCGAAGAAGCAATTGCATCTCTCCTTTTCCATGATGGGAAAGATTCGTAACCCGGACGACACGAGAACCGATGCACATTAGGCTGCCGATCATGATGATATCCATCATCTATGTCACGTGGCCCCACATGGACTCAGAATTAACCAAAGCATACTACTACCGGTGGTAGATAATACTAACGCATTCTAGTTTTTATAGTAGTTACAAAATACAAATGGCTGCTGCCATAATCTGCAGACTGGGTGGGTTGCCACAAGAACAATCTGAAATTCTTGCCGATGCATTCCATCTGCAGAGTAGGTTCCTACAAGAAGAATCTGAATAACATGCTGCTGCCATATTATTGCAGGAAGGTGTAGAATGCGACAGAAGAACAAAAGTTTCGGAAGGTTTCAACATTACGCGACACTGAAACTCTGAAAGACCGAGAGGCTCGAAGGGCGATAGTACTTACTGCAGGGACAAGGAGAGACGGCTGTTGTCAAATGCCAAAACTACAAGTTGAAATCCAGCAGCAGCTCACGCCTTCCTGCGCCCCAACACCGGAAATAGATTGAGCTGTTGGGGGAATGAAGCCTGGTCCGAGACCGTCCATGCTGCCTGTCCGGTCTCGCGCCAGACAACATCCCCCTCAACAAGATGGTGAACTCAAAGGAAGAAGATGAAGGGATGAGTTGTGCTTATACACGAGCTGCCTGCAGCACATGATGTAGCCTTGTGACAGACGACTGTGTGCAAAGCAAAGCTACACCCTCTCTTTCCTTGCTGCTTTCACACTACATCAGTCTTGCATGGACAAACAATGCCAAGAAGAGGCCTATGCAGCCTGATCGAGTCCAAGAGATTGAGACATTTAGTCATGGTAATGTATTTTAAAACATGTGGATCATAAACCGTAATCATGAGTAATATATGCTTAGCTATGATGATTATGCATGAAACAGCTATCCGCACCAAGATTCTGCAAATGGTCAACGCAACTTATAAAATTACAGAGAGAAAAGTCAGTTAACTACTACTGAAGAAAACTTGAGCCATCAATACACATATTCTTGAATGATTAAGCATAATATGGAGCTGCTGGTGGATAAAGGATTAGTAGAATAAATATATTTGAGACGTTAGTTCTTTTAGGATTGCTGGACTCTGACATCAGTTCATCATGATTTTATTCCAGAACAAAAGGGGTTCTCTCTTGCTCTGCTTCTTTTAGCTTTGCATTGGGTTGTCTGGTTGTTTTGATTCCAAGCTTAGCACTTAAGAAACTGGCCACGGGGCGCCCTGCTACAACAAAAGAGTCTTTTTGAGAGGCTGTGCATTAGTGCGAGGAAGGACCCTTGGAGGCAATTTGAAACACCTAATCGTGTTTTGCTACTTTTTTTATCCATTTGACATTGAGACAACATGTATTTTCTCTTAATGGACCTGTATCCTTTTAGTTCGTGTTGTTCTTCCAGAGTATAGTAGTTGTGTGAGGCTCATTGGACAGATTTATCATTGACATATCTAGATTTAATAGTTGGTGTACTCCCGTATCACGGCTAAAATATGGAAATGGTTGATTCTTCTTATACCTTTATCCGATACCATATTCCAGTTGTACTCTCTCTGTCTCGAATTAATGCCATTAACAGAATACATTTTTGTTTAGAATGGAATTCAATTTTTTCTCTAATAACAATAATTTAAAATCGGAGGGAGTACCATCTAAATATAGTATATACAAGCTTGTAGGATCCAGAATACTGACAAGGAGAAGAGTAGGCGGTTTATTAAGGAGAAGAGTATATTTAGTAGTATAGCTTATGTATCTAGGACTGTCATATGTATCCGAGGAGGTATCTTGCCCCAAGTCATTTACTCTCATATATACGGCCGAGAGGCTCATTGCAATGCATCTATCACATTATCGCAATCTACAAATCTTACATGGTATTAGCGAGGGTTCCGATCTTGTAATCTAAACCCCACCGTCGCTTCCGTGCGCATCCCCGAGAGATCAATCTTCTCGATCTCTACCCGGGGCAGCGCCCTCTATTTCGCTGCCGATCGTTTGATCCGCGTGCCATCATCATCGTAGAGTTGTCGCGGCATGCATCGAAGCTCCATGCGCTTGTAGTTCTGCATACGGATCCGATCCATGTTAGGCCTTGTTCGTTTTCGTGGGAATGGATCCCACATAGTCTTGTCCCCGGACATGGATTGAGTGGTTCTAGCTCTTTCACTTCATCTAGGCCTGCTACATTCCATGGATTAGGGTCACAGATTGGTTCTAGGCGCATGGAATGGACATGGAATGGGCTGGAATGGGGTGGGTGCTCATACCAATCCATGTGCAACCGAACGACTATTTCGAGTTGGGTTGGACCAGTTCTACATTCTTCTGTTCCATATAATTTGGGCTACGATCCATGTTATTTCATAGCAAAACGAACAAAGACCTTATTGGTTTCTTCAAAAAATCATCAAGAGTTTGCTCTGTGCCTTCAACCATCATCCGACAAGATCGCGTCACCGCGCGCACCGTGCACCATCGGGAGATCGCACCGTGTAGGGGCACCACCGTGTCTCTCTTGGCCGTCGGTCACCCACCGTGACCTTCTTTTCTTTCTTCAGGTCATTGAGCATGGACAGCAGAGTTGCATCATCGGATGATCATCTCTACCGTGACCTTCTTTTCTTTCTTCGAGTCATTGAGCATGGTCGCAGAGTTGCATCATCCAAGATTATCTCATCCCCGAGATTGTCGGGATTCCAGATTAGGGTGCTCTCTGGCCATGTTGGCCTTGTAAGGAGGCAAAGCGGGTTCGGGATTGTGACAAATGAACCGTTCATTCTTCTAGTTAGAAATGCTCTTGTTCAAAGAGGAGAAATACTCATCGTAGTGTCGGATTTGGATGCCAAGGCCTCCGATGGCATGGCGGTGTAACGTCCCGCCACTCGGGCCGGGCTCGCTTACCCCCGGCAGCTTAATAGACCCTCAAGATTTCTCCACGGACCAACACTAGTCTTTTCTGCGCACTTTGTCCTCACTCATGCACACCGGGAATCACTTCCTGGTCGGTCACCCATCCCTAAATTGCTCCAAGCCAAGCACGCTTAACCTTAGAGTTCTTTAGAGATGAGCTTCCGGAAAAGAAGTTGCAACTTGTTGACATGAGTATTCTATCAATCCTATTAAGCCCCGGGCTAGGATGTTACACACTCACCCCTTAGAGGACCGACGTCCTCGTCGGTCAACCCTGCACCAGGAACTTCCTCTCTTGGCCACGTCCATGTGTCCACTGCCAGCAGCATGTGCCATGCTCGTGTGACCACACCGGGCCCACACCAGCCATGCACACCATGCCCGCACACGTGCAACACATGCGCCCGTGAAACCGCGAGAGTCGGCTCCGATACCATCCGTAACGTCCCGCCACTCCGGCCGGGCCCGCTTACCCCCGGCAGCTTAATAGACCCTCAAGATTTCTCCACAGACCAACACTAGTCTTTTCTCGCGCACTTTGTCCTCACTCATGCACACCGGGAATCACTTCCGGTCGGTCACCCATCCCTAAATTGCTCCAAGCCAAGCACGCTTAACCTTAGAGTTCTTTAGAGATGAGCTTCCGGAAAAGAAGTTGCAACTTGTTGACATGAGTATTCTATCAATCTTATTAAGCCCCGGGCTAGGATGTTACGAGCGGCTATTGGAAGATTGAAGAGGGCGGATGTGAAAAAGACAATGGAAGAGTTTGAAATGGGGACAGACTCCCAGGAAGGCTTCACAAAGGTGGATAAAGATGGAAATGTGAAGGATTGAGCTGGGATTTAGATTCACCAACTCTAATCTGTAGAAGTGGAGAAGACCACAAAAGAAAGAGCAACAAGGGAGATCGAAGCCGTGAGGAAAAAAGGAACGGAAGACTACCTCGCTGGTTGTCTTCAAATCCCCAAGAAATGTCTCCAGCTTCAAGAGCAGCCCAGCTTGATCATTGGTTTCGGAGGCAAAACTCCTTCATTAACTAATGCCTAGAGACCGGCCTCGGTGCAGCTATTGTCCTTGAACTCTTGAACTCCGAATGGAAGTTGGTCGTGAGGGATGCCAGCAGTGGAAGACGAAGGCCACTCGAGTTTGATATGTAAAATTTATCAACTGATTTGATCAGTTAGGAATTTGGATTTTAGCGATATTCCATTAAACGGAATATTAGTTATGATTGATTTCATTGGTCCGGTGATAATTCCTAGTGTGAATCTCTAGGAATATGAGATTTGAGACCGGTCCGGACCGGTCGAAAAGTATATTCTTGGTGGAAACTGCTAAGAGGTTTGCAATTGGTGGCCAAATCTGGTCAGAATTTATGAAAATAAGAATAGACTCTTTCAAAAGACTCTTGCATTATTTGTGCTACTCAAATGATACAAGATTAGGGGCTATACCTAATTAGGTGCACCTAACCAAGTGCACTCGTGTTCAAAGAGCGGTTTGTAGAGATCACGGGAAGCAGAAAGTCATGAAGAAAGGAAAAGAGCGGTCCGTAGAGACCGTGAGAGACAGAGAATAATGAAGATTCAATCAGTGGATTGTTGCATTGTTTGAAACACTCAAATGATACAAGAGTCGTGGGCTATACCCAATTGGGTGCACCTGTCCGGTGCACTAGTGGGAAATTGTTCAACTTTCAATGCATAATTAGGTTGTATGGAGGATAAAAGACCATTTTTTGGCTTTTAGAAGCCAAATTGCAAGAAGAAGTAATCTAGAAGATGGAGTTCTTTTTAATTTCACGCTAGAACCGGACCAACATGTAGAAGACTGGTCGGTCATATTCAAGGCAACATAAAAAATTACTCGGGGTCTGTTGTCATATACTTACCTTATGGGTATACATTGATTAGAAGAATGATTAGACAAGGATATGGTGGCATATTGAATACATAAGACCGATCGGGAGGGCCCACTGGGTGGTGTCCGACCAAGTACAAGATAACGGAAGGTTCCCTATACCGGTATGAAAATAGAGGCAGATGATTATATCGACTTAGGCTTGGCGTAATCCTCAAGACAAGCACAAGGTTAGTCGCAAAGGACTCCGAATAGATAAGGAAGCTTAGATATAGAGTTTCTAAGTATGTAAATATTGTAACCGTCTAGGATTCTGCATGTAACATTGCCTCTACAGATATATAAGGCTGGTAGGGCCCCTCGAAAATGATCTTACGCACTAGCAATCTGCTAAGGTAATACAACTCATACTCGGACATAGGGTATTACTCTCAATTGAGGGGCCCGAACCTGTCTAAATCCTTGTGTGTTCTTGTATTGCACCATCGAGTTCTTGGTTCGTATAGAGCTAGGTAGTTTATTGCCGAGATAAAGACTCGACAACAACATGTTGGAAGAAGAAAGGCTTCGACAAGATAGCAAAGCCAAACTTGTATGCACGAAGCCTCATCAAGTTAGCCACAATAAAGATAGTCCCACATTTTACATCAAAGAATAATAATGTAATTGTACATGACAACTTACCATTCCATTTACTCTTATCACACTTTAGTTTCAACCGTTCCATATCTATAATATCCACTAGTAAATTTGGCGCACTCCATCGCGCCAAGAACCTCGAATGGCCCACGAACAAAGTCGACAAACGCCCCAAGCAGAGATCTAGGTAGGGAGCGAAGAAGACATAAATCCACGATGAATGAGGCCAAGTGTCCCACTCGGTGAGACAGAGCCGAGGATGGAGAGAACTTACATTTCATGACCGAGTACATGCTAACTTAGGTCCAACATGATAAATGCCAAACATGTAGGACCAACCTACTAGCCCAAAGAGAACTGCTCAGGGCACAACGTTGAGGTGATGCCACCTTTCACATGCACGCCACGCTACAAAATCGGAACGTGTCTCCATAGAAGCCACACACACATAGTCCAAAATGTCGTGCGGCCTCGAGTCTTTTAGTTGTCCAGCTTAAGACTATATAGTTCGGAGCCACTAACTGCAGTTAATTCCTCTAAAGCTCAGCCCTTAGCCCTCCAATCGGTCGGTGGGATCCATGGAAGACTCGTAACCCTATCAATCGCCGCAGCTAAGAGCCTCCACCTACACCGTCGTTGGTTACCCTCCGACCCTCCCTACCCGTCCGTGGCAGCTAAGTGTAACAACTCTCGGAAATAAGGCATTTCATGTCATCATGAGCATAGCATCATATTGCATTTAAGAAGTTATCCAATTTGGTGTTAAGAAAATGCACATAAAATATCAAACTAGCTAAAAGATCAAAGGAAATACTTAAAAAGAATTTAAATAAGAGGACATAATGTGTTTAACATTTTCTATTGCTCAAACATCATAAATAGAGATTTATAAAAGTTCCCTAAAATTATTTTGCTTGGTAAAAATAATTACAAGAAATAAACAAAGTTTCTTTTGTTAATTTATCTATGAAATTTTAATCCGAAAATAATTTGGAATCTTAACCTGGACTTAATAGGAAAAATGCCTAAAATACTTTCATTTACACCCCTGAATTTTCGTAGATTTTTCTCGAGCTAGGGAAGGTTACGTTTTAATTAACCGAAAGCCGAGGGTTGCTTTTGCAAAATGTGCAGGACCGGCCCGAGTGTCGGCCTCTCTTCCTTCTCTATCCCTCTCCCGCGTCTCACCGCCGCTCGCGGAGCACCGCCTCCCGGCGGTGCTGCCACGCAGCCTAGCGACGATGCCGCCTTCCCGTGGCGGGATAAACCCCCCCCCCTCTCACCCCTATCCTCTTCCCTCCCTCGCTCTCATTTTCTCTTCCTCTCACGCCATTACCGGAGTCTCCGGAGCACCGCCGCCGGACCGCTCCGACGACCCCCGCTTCGAACGAACACCGCCGGAGGTCCCGCCATCACCTCGCGAAGCTCCTCCACCCGTTCAATCGCGTTGAGCTGCTTTGTTCCGTCGAGACGAGGCCGTCTTCTTCCGGGACTCTCACCGCCCGTCCGCCACCGCGCCACCAAATTCGTAATCGGTGGTGAGCCATTGTCTTCCTTTTTCTTCTCACCGATGCGCAACTAGAAGCTCTTAATCCTTGACCACTCACTCGTAGGTTTGCTCCTCGGGTTTCACGGGATTTCGCCGGTTCCCCGCAGCTCCATCGCCGCCGTTCACGCCACTCCCGGTGAGCCACCCCTTCCGGCCGTGCTCAAGTTCCTAGGCCCTCATATCTAGCTTGCTCATGCTCCGTGGGAGCTCACCACCCATTTTTCCACAATTTTTGGGTGCTCGGGCGAGCTCGCACCCTGTCGGAGCGCCGCCGTGGTTGCACCTCGCCGCCGTCGTGTCTAGGGTTGAGCTCGGGGAAGCGCGTCTACACCGTCGTGTTCGCCTTGAGCCATGGAGTAGTTCGAGTAGCCTCGCGGCGAGCTTTGCCTCGCCGCCGGCCGTCTCCAATGGTCGCGCCGCCGTGGCCGCGCCGCCGCGGTGGTGCCACACGCGCGGGATCGCGTGTGGCCACGTGGGGATTTGGTGTGGCCCCCTCCGTGGCCCAGACGTGTGGCACACAACGTATCTCGCTTTTTGAAAATTCGTATAAAATTCAATAAAAATCGGAAAATGTGAAACCAATTTTGTTAGACTCGGAAAAATAAGAACTATTTGTTTATGAAACAAAATATCTATTTTGAGTATTTTTATTTCGTAGATAGTATTTAATCACATTCTTTGTTTAAAGAAAAGCTATTATTTTATGATAGATGAATGTTTAATGTAAGAAAATAATTTAATTAAATGAAGGAGATATCTGTAGACTGAAAATAATTATGAAAATTATTTTTCCAAACTTAAACTTAAACATTATCATTTCATGTGGTTCCAATGTATTATCCTATTATCACATGTCATTTAAATAATGATTTATTATTGTTTAATAAACACAATTAATTATTAATTACTAAACCAAAGTAGTTAGGAACTAATGAACATAATTAATTATTAATTAAGGAACATGATTAATTAGTAATTAATAACCATGATTAAGCATTTCTTAATGAGCATAAGCAATTGTTAATTATTGATTCGTGAACACGCTTAATTATAATTTGTTAATTAACAAATATAATGAATGATTAAGTGTTAATTATTGACTCGTTAATTATGAATATACTTAATCACTAATTATTAGTTGAGAAACATAATTAATAAAACCTTTGCATAATCATATCATGTTCATTCATGCATACATGGTTGTGATTCGGGACGCGTTGTTGGTCGACCTAGGTTCCGAGGTGATCGAGGTTCCACCGCAGGTCGAGTCGGAGACGGCAATCTCGAAGTCAACCCACATGTCGAGGAAGCTAACCCCGACTTGAATAAAGGCAAGCCCCGGTGCATCCTACCTATGTTTTTAAATATTTTATTTTATCACATAATTCAGTTATGTTTGTGCATTAGGTGTTAGGGAATGATTGATACCTTAGTTGCATTATGGTAGGTTTCCGTTTGTTTATTCTATACTCGGTACAGGTAGCTCAATAGAAGCTAAGCTTAATTCATAGTCGCAACGGTAGATGTTTTAGGGAATCTTAAAGCATGGAGGCTTTAAGGGTTTTTGTGTTGGCACTAAGATGAAGAGAGTGTTAATAAGCCGAGACCGGACGGGCCCCGTAGGAGAAAGGGCAAGACGGAGATGAGGTCTTGCAAGGTGGTAGCCCCATCCGTGTCGGTCAAGGACCGTACCGTTGTCGGCTTAGTTGAACAAGTTTGAACGTACCGTACTACATGCTTGTATCATGGGCCCAACAAGCTGATGTACCTTACCGCCCCTGGAGATGTAGCGTAGCCAACTCTCTTTTACTCGGTCGTTAGTGAGAGGTTAGTCTCACGGGAGGGAGATGGGTCGGCCACGAAGGAAGTCGTGGCGTCGCCATACTCCCGGGGAGTTGGAAATGGCTAGTCTTCCGTCAGGTGTTAGAGGGAAAGGTTGTCGTATACGATCGGTGTGGTGCGTATACGTCGTGTAGTCGGGTTTTGCCAGCTGGTATAAAATCGATTCGAATCGTTGTCCCTCGCAGTAATGAGTACCGCTTGTTTAGCTCGTCACATCGTAGTTAAACAACATGACGATGAGGATGAGAGAAGAAAGGAATAATGATCTACTTTGGTTTTATCCTGAAAACTTGATTGCAATAGCGATAGATCTGCAGACATAGAGGTTAAGGAACCTAATGTTGAGCTAAAACATTGAAAGTAAGGATCTACCTTTTAGTGCTGTTTTCGCAAAGGAGTAAACCCCACAGCCTAGAAAGCCTTTGCATACTAGGCGTCGGCCGTAGCGTGCCATGTTGATGGGTCAGTCTTGCTGAGTATTAGAATACTCGGTGGTTTGTTCGTTATCTTTCAGGGAATGAGTCGTACTACCACGACTTGTATGGTAGCTTCCGGAAGAGGAGCAGATGTCCCGAGGGAGGTTCCCTCCAATGGGAACGTATCCCCACGCCGTGAAGAGGAAGGACCGTGGCGTACGACGGGCTCAGTACATCACGTGGATCGTTGATAGCCTTTTGTTGTATGAAAGTACATGTTTCCGCTGAAATACTCGTAGGATGTTAACTTCAATAATGTTATGTTTCCGCTGCACGAATGCTTGTATTTCGAAAACCTGGTTGTATTATACCATGATGTATATATTCTGGCTTGTATGAGATGATGTTTCTGTTGTAACTCGCTTCATCGAGTGTCCCTCTATACCGATTCCTGGGTGTCCCGAAGGGGATGTCACACTAAGACCCTCCACCTACACTAACGTTGGCTCCGCTAAAGGTGTTGGTTGCGGCTCCCATGAAGATGTTGGTGGTGGTGACGAGGTCAACAAATTTCTTAGCATGACGGCATGGAGCATTAGGTTTCTAGATGTTGACATCAAGATGGGGACGATGTCGTCGTTGTGGAATAATTTTCTATGGTCCATTCTCCATTTTGTCGTGGTTAGATCTAACCATGACAAAGGACTAGTGAGATCATGTTTTGTTTTTCTTCTTCTTTGGTGGCAGAAGAGTGAAGAAGAAAGATACAAGAAAGAATATTGGTCTTAATTCAACCTACAGGAATGTTGGTCGTTGTTATCTAAATATATTAAAACGCGTGCGTTCTGTCGCAAAATAGACACTCCACGTCACTAAAAGATTTCAGCCGTTGGATCTCTCTTCTAACGCACAAGAACCGTTGAAATCCATTTGCAATCTTACACTTAGCCCCCTCACCTGAACTATATATCAACCCGCAGTCCTTCCACCTCCTCCCTTCACTTCTTATATTTAGCCCCTTAAAGAAATAAACAATCAACCCGCACTCCTCCCACCTTTCCTCTTCACTTCTTACATTAAAGCCCTTCAAGAATTAATAAATCAACCCGCAGATCCTCCTACCTCTTATTTTTACATTTGTATCTCGGTACTTCTAAATTAAATATTTTATATTTCCAGTCCTTGCACCTTTTCTTTTATGTGAAGGCATGTACAAAAACTTTATGTAAACCATTATAAAAAATATTTTATTACACATATAAGTCAATCTCATTCATATTGCTACAAATAATTCCCATTAGCATATTTGACCATTATATTATAATCAACAAAATATGTATTTTTTGACCATTTATTTCATAAATGAATAAAAAAATTATTACTACTTGCATGGGGAACATTTATAATTAAAATAAACATTTCTATATGCATAAATATATATCTTGCTTTCATTCATACGATCACAAATAATTTACATTAATAAATAATTCATATTAGGGGATGTATTACAAAGTTCTCTCGAATCATTTAAGAAAACTTTTATAACTAATGTATAATAGGATAGACTTGTAACAATCATTCATATGTGGCATGTATCTATTTCATCTATATTGTTATCATTGTATCCTTGATTGTTATATTTTGATCAATAATATTTTTTCTCCTAAATAGGAAATACAGAAAAAAGAGAAAAATATGCCTTGGACCAAAAGTTCATCAACTGATACTATTTTTTTTGGTACTTCTAAAGTTTAATTATTTTATTTTTCCATTTCTTCCACCTTTTCTCTTATATTGGGGGATGTAAAAAAATATGTAAACCATTATAAAAAATATTTTATTACACATATACCTCACTGTCATTCATATTGCAACAAATAAATCCCATTAGCATAATTGATCATTATATTATAATCAACAAAAAATATGTATGTGGATGTACAAAAAATATGCAAACCATTATAGAAAAAAATTATTACACCTATACGTCATTGTCATTCATATTGCTACAAATAATTCTCATTAGCATATTTGATTATTGTATTATAATCAACAAAAACATGTATTTTCTAGCCATTTATTTCATAAATGAGTAAAAGATAATTTGTATTAGTGCTTGCATGGGAAACTTTTGTAATTAAAATAAACTTTTTTATACATACATATATATCTTGCTTTTATTCATATTATCAAAAATAATTTACATTAACAAATAATTCATATTAAGAGATGTATTAAAAAGTTCTATAATCCATCTAAAAAATTATGATTATCATATTAGGAGCCGCCGCCAATGCTCCGAGAAAGGGAGGGAGTGTGAGGGTTAGGGTCAATCCTCACTCTTCCCCTATATATCTTGCTAGCGCCCATAAGCACGAGTAAAACGACCCGATGTGAGGCACCCTAGCCATGCCAACCGGGCCAAAACCGACCCATTAACCTACATATTTTCTCAGCTCAAAGGATGACCTTGTCTCGCATTTTTTTCATCTAATTTCTTTGTGGAATCTATATTCAAAGCATTGTCTGTAGCACCACAAATTCTACTTAAATCAGATTTTTCAAAGCTTGTTGCAAATGTCCAACATACATAGCAAAAGCAATAGGCATGGTGAACAAGATCAAGGCAACAAGCCTATTGTTACAAGAGTTTACGTTCGTAAAAGTCGAGACATATAGCAATGGTATACATATGCCTTAGCTAATTTAGCATTTAGAAATAAAGATTTTGCGATCCAGAGATTTCAATCTCCACCATGCATCATTAAGTTTTGATCTTGATGGAATGCAACTAAGTAAACTTAATAATAGGGTACAACTAGCAAAACACAAAGAGCGACGCGCTATTAGCGCGTTCTTTTTCTAGTTTAGCAATCTATTCTCAGCCGTTTGATGAGTGTCTACCTATGTGGTCATCTATATGAATTGTCGTATAAGTTCGTAGTTCAGATTAGGAGCTATATCGTGTGTGGATTTTGTTGTAATATCTCTGTATTTCAAAGAGATTTGTAAGATGGTGTATACATATTAATACAATTCTTCATTCGACTAGGGAAAAAAACTTGCCACGTCACTTCAATGTCTCAACCATCTGATCTTGATTTAGCATCTCAGGTTGTAACACCCTGGAATTTCAAATTCTGGGTTGTGCTTAAAATTCACTAAATTTTACAACTTTTTGAATTATATTTTGAATTTTATTTAAAGGTTAATATTTTAACTATATTTATTTCTTTCTTCCTGAAGAGGAAGAGCTAGTTTTTAACTCAACCATTTAAAAAGAGTTATTTTGTTTATTTGTTGAATTTTCCAAATGTATATGTTATTTGTTTTGGTTGTGAAAATGACTTAATGAAAAGATTGTATTTGATTGTTTTAGGAAGCAATATTTTACACAAGGTATTTTCCCTTTGCAAGAAAAAGAGAAGTATGTTATCATTTTAAGAGAACCAAAGAGTTATTTTTGACAAATAAATAAAGATTGATCTATAGAAACATTTATTTAAGAGATACTTTTGATTTATGGAGGTAATCTATTTTAAGAACATGATTTATGAAAATAAATTATTGAATAATTGTATTTGATTAATGAAAATAAGTTTAGTTCAAAAAGCACTATTTTATACAAGATGTTTCTCTTTGTAAGCAAAATGAGAGCTTTATCATTTCATGTGAGAAAAAGGAGCTACTTACGAAAATAAATAAAGCTTGATTTATAAAAGCTTTTGATTTGGGAAATACCTTTGATTTATGGTTTAAATGCTTCAAATGTGTGAAAAGGGTTTATCAAATTAACGCACTTGATTTATGCAAATGTTTACACAATAAATGTAATAGATCTATGAAAAATGGTTTCTTTTATCATGGGGTTTATAAAAGAATTTATGAAATAATATTTATTTTTGTTTAAAGTATTTTATTTTGTTTTGGTCCCAAGGGATTTCCAACAATTAAAATGTTTATATTTATTTGATAAAATTTTGGCTTTAAAAGACAATTTATAAACCCTTTTATACAAAAGCCTATTAGTATCCTATTTTAATTAATTAATATAGGTTATATATTGGTTGAAATAAATTCATGTTGGATAGTTACTTTAGATCCTTATTGTGTGATTTTCTCGCTTCTAAAATTCGAGTAGAATTTTTTTCTCTATTTGATTTTTACCACTAGGATTAGGAAAAGTAAGAAGAAAAAGAGAAAACAATTAGCTTTAGCTAGTGGGTCGAATTTTCCCCACCTTCCCCTCTCTCTCTCTTTCTTTTTCTTTTCTTTCGGCCTCGCTCCATCACCGGCCCACCCAACTAGCCGCGAGCCCAAGCAGCGTCAGCCAACCTCGGCCCCCGGAGGCTCGTCCCCACCCCGCACAAAGCATGCCCTACTCGCGCCGCAACTCTAACCGCGTTCGTACGCCGCCGCCAATCCTTGGCGTGCGCACCACGGCGACCATAGGGTGCCGCGCCCTATAAATCTTCGGGCCCGTAGCTCGTGCCACCTTTTTCCCCATCCCATCGTCATTTCGCGCCCCGCAGAGCCCACCGCCGTCGTCACCATTAGCGTCGCTTCCCCTATCCCGACGCGCCGCCGCGGAAGCTACGCTGGATCATCCCGACGCCACGACCACCTCCGCACGACTACGCCACTTCCTCCAGTGGTCGCTCGACTCCAATCCGACGCTCGAGCCGCCTCCACGACGCCACCGGAGCACGTCGCGTCTACCTCACCGCCGCGAACTCCCCTCCAGCCTTTTCCCCCAAGCCTCGTGGACTAGGTGAGCGCGCCATCCTCTCCTCGTCCTCCTAGACCAATCGTGACGAGGAATGGGGCTCCGTAGCTTGAGATCGAGGAGCTCCGGTGAGCTCCCATGGAGCGCCACCGCGCCTCGTTCGCCGCGAGCAGCCGTTCCCCTTGGCCGGAGTTCCCGCAGCCGTCCGATCTAGGATAAGCGGCCGAGATTAGAAAGATCGAACCGTTATGCTGGTCGGTCCACCATGGACCATGGACCGACGGTCCCGATGTCGGTCTACGGATCCGTGCACCCGATCCACGATTTTTCCGATCTAAAATAATTCCCTTAATTCGATAAACCGATAGATTTACACGTAGGCCCTCTCGTTTTTACATAAACACCCCTATGTTTAGTTTTAATTATGCTTAACCCTCGCCGTAGCATAGGATTAGCAACTTTTGCAATTTAGCCCCTATAGTTATATTTATTTTATGTTTAGGTCCCGCACATTTACAAAAACAACCCCGGGCTTTTCATAAATTATATTTCAGTGCCAAAACTTTTACATTTTAGTCCCTATACTTTTTGAAATTACGAATAGGTCCATGGTATGGCTATTTTATAAATAGGCCCTTATAGTTTTGTAAATTAACGATTAGGTTCTTCTATTTATAAAATCCAACCATAGGCTTTATTTTAAATTTTGTTTCAATCCTCGCCGCATGCTAGGACTATTAAATTTGCAACTTACCCCTTGTAGTTTGTTAAGTTTACACGCGTATATTTTGTGACTAGGTAAATTTACACGCTAGCCCTCTAAGTCTATAGTTAATTACGTTTATGTCCTTTATTTTATAAAAGCCATCATAGCCTTCGTGTTAATTCTGTTTTCGACCTAACCTTTTTTATTAAGACTTTTTTTAATTGTTAAACTATTTTATAAAAGCCATCCTAGCCTTCGTGCTAGATCATGTTCTTTTGCAAAGTCGATCCTGGTATTTTATAAATTTACATTTTAACCCTTAGCCTTCTTACACTTTTATCCCCGAACTTTTCCATATTTGCAAAATAGCCCTTAACTAGTCGTTTTTACGATTTAAATCCTAGATCATCAAAATGCTCATAACATTTTGCTCGTAGCTCCGATTAAGTCGATTCTTGCGTTCACACGATCGTACCGACGAGTTCTATTTGTTAGCACTATTTTCATAGAAACTTGGTATTGTTTGATGTACTCGTTTCTTAGTTTGCTTGTATGCTTTTTTCATGTTTGTACCGGTGTGACGTTAAATAGAAGAACGTACTTTTCGAAGGCCTCAAGAGCAAGACTTCAAGACATGAGCGAAGCAAAGAGAATCACGCAAGTGTCCTTGATGCACATTGCTCTTATTTTCTTACTATATGAGTTTACATTCCATGCATTGCAGCTTAATTTTGAATCCTATTGTGTCATATCCTATTCCATACTATTTCCTTGTCGCCTTGGTTTTGGGTGTAGTGTTATAGTATTGGTACGTCATTGCTTAGCTTGCTATTAATGGGATTCAACTTGAACTAAATGCTAATCTTGACTAATTTTCCACTTGAACATAATGATCAATGAACTGGTATCGCTTTTTAGCAACATGGAACTTAGGTGATCTTGACAGGAGGATTGTCGACGATGGTGCCGGTGCACACCGTTAGTTGTGGTGGTACCTGTTTGGGATCATAAGGACCGATTCTTGGAGCGGCAACCCAGGACTCCCGCACAAAGCACGGGCCCGATAATGTTTAGTACCAAGGTAACTTTCCAGCTTTGCGGGCGTCGATGAAGGATGAAGGAAGAAGGTGTCTTCCGGATTCGAGCGAGAAAAGGCAGAGTACTTGAAGCCACGATGCAAGAGGGGGCCTCCGGGTGATGCGTCACTTTTACGGCGGTGAAACCTTAGCATGGGCGTTTTGCAAGCCGAGAAGTCCTTAGAAAGACTTTGCGGTGATCTCTTGGCCTCTCACCGAAGGAAGTGTGCTGGTATAATAGAGGTTTTAGTCACCGACACGTGATGGAATCACCGACCCGTGGGTAAAGTTGTGTCACCTCTGCAGAGTGTAAAACCGTTATAACAACCGTGCTCACGGTCACGAGCGGCTTGGATCCTCACGAGAACTAGAGGGCATGGACGAGTGGAGTAACTCATAGGTTGCTATAGGCGGGGTAACCTGTAGTGTGGTTGGCTACGGACGGGATAACCTCGTAATGTGGTTTTCTACAAGCGGGGTAACTTGTAGTGTGGTGGGCTATAGGCGGGGTAACCTGTAGTGTGGTTTACTCGTAAGTAGGGTAGCTTGCAGTGGTTGACAGTGGGGTAGCCTCGTTGGTTCATATTCACTTAGTAAATAGGTTGCTTTAATTAACTTGACTAGTGTAGGTGCTTTCTATTGCAAACCGTGTGTTAGGCTTCCTTTTACTCAGCTTGCATATCATTTATTTCCCACAGCTTGCTGAGTACTTCATGTACTTACCCTTGCTATTTCCCTTTTACTACAATGAATTACTGCTCGGAAGATGGAGAAGACCACCAATGAGAAAGGCTAGGCGTGCAAATTCCCTGGTCGATTGCCTGTGGTGTTATGGAGTCTTCCGCTAGCGTGTATCTTATTTAGTCTTTTGAGACAATATTCATGTAAGTAATCGTTTTATTAAAGACATTGTTCTTTTATCACATTAATTTGTTTTGTGCGTGAAAACTTGTTCCCGGGCACGTATACAGATGCATTCGATTTTGATCGTTAAAATCGGGTGTGACACAGTGCCCTGCACCCACAACTTGTGTGCTGAGTCGACCAATTGAACAACCATGGCGCTCTCATGGGTTGACCAAACTGACCACGGATGGAGGCAAAAGTTTATTGCCTTCATTAGAGATGGGTAACTTACCTCCACTTTTTTTTAGAATAATGGAAAGATTATATTAATCCTAGCTTTGGCTCTCTAAAAAGAGAGTTATAATCAAATACAAACACCGAGTAACTCGGTCATCATCCGACGTTTACAAAAAGTCTAAATGATTAAAAAGAAAAGTATATCTTTGCTACATCTTCATTATTCTCCGATGCAAATATTCTTGCTAAATGATTAAAAAGAAAAGTATATCCAAAATTATTGACAACAACATAAACCTAATGCCAGCAGTGCGATGACAAAATTCCACATGAGGATCTCTCGTCAAGTCGTCAACGAGAATTTGTCCGACAAGTACTCGCACACAATCATGTATTGGAGACCACCATGGATTCAAAAACCGTTGAAAACCACGAAAACTGGAGTTATTGGTCCGGCTCGATTTCTAAAACCGATCGGTTTTTCGACAAAACCGAACCTAGTTACTGTAGCAAAAACGGTTTTCGCTCGGTTTTTACGGTTTTTTTTATCTATGGAGACCACATGTAAGATCACACACCATGGGGAGGAGAAGTCATCCATGAATGGATCAGACCTGTTGCCGGCTGATTAGAGAATTAACAACCATAGTCGTATGCACAGTTAGAATCCATTGTCGCAAAATGTTTGAGTTCTTTTTCATCAGTCCACAATTTTTCTGTATTTAGTGTTGTATGGTCAATCGTTCCCCAAATTGTTCACGAGATAGTGTAAATTTGTTTATTTATCTTTCATCTGATCACTTCTTGACTTTTCTTTTTTTTAAAAAAAATATCTCAGGAAAGTCAAGGGAGCACCACGATCCTAAGGCAGGAGGGAGACAAAGCATATGCTATCTTTTCTTTTTCGAAGAAAAGCATATGCTATCTGAACATACTCCCATTCTTTTTTGTTTTGACGGCACCTGATCTAAAATGAATTTTGTTGATGGATGAGGATAAAAGTCTTCAGAATCATTGCAGAAGGTCATCAACTTCTTTCTGGAACTTAGAATATTTTTGCCGATCACAATTTTTTCCTAATTTCATATTGTTTTCTGGTAAATTTTATTGTTCTTTTCATCTAATTATGATTTTCTCCTCTGATATTTTTTCTACCAAGCAACATGAAAAAGTTGGAAGCAAGAAAACAAACAAGTCCAACAGGCAACAGGTAAGGGAAAACAAACTTCAATTGGCAGTAGTACCACAGTCCAGCATTTTGTCCGACTGCATCCTCGCATTGTACATCCCATCTTGGATTTATTTTTTCATTTCCAATGAATTCCTTATTTTTTCATTTCCAATGAATTCCTGTTTCTGCAAACTTCAACCAGCAACAGTGCCTGCCGCGCCCCACCATCCGGGACCTTTAACTTCTTCTTTTTTCCATTTTACAATAGGTTTGCTTCTGTATTCTTGCTATAGTTTGGAACATGAGAGTAAAGTTCCACATTCCTAAAATAGATGAGAAGCTGCATCCTTCATCTTGCTGTATGAACAAGAACAAAATTCCATATGCTGAAAATAGATGATGAGATCATTATAAGATTATTATTTTATTAAACTGCTGTAGAGCATTACTTCGTGACTGCCAATATTATTATTTTTCCTTGGCCTAATAGCTCTCCAGGACAGTTTTAGCTTAATATACATACTCAAATTTCAAGGAGGGAATTTTTACTGTAATTAAGTTCTTGAACCATATTCTGTGTTTTGTACAAGTCATATTTAGGAAGAGATGGTGATCCATAAATCCATTGATAAAGCTTGAGATTGCTTCTTTGGATATGTACATTTTGAATCTTGGAACCTAACAAAAGCTAAACTTTTAATAATAACATCCAGATTATATAAATACCTTCCTTTCATCACTTCTATTGAAAACATTTTTGCAGGGTTTGTAATATAGTCTTCAATTGCATCTCACTTGATGTTCATGCCATTTATTCATGGATATGTCCCCTTACAATATTCTTGGATTTGTCCCTATAATCCGGCAGCAACACGCGGGAATTCACATAGTTATCTACTGAGGACTTCGACCCAGCGGTTGTTGCCCAATCAAAATAATTGTGGAATTAAAGACAATTATTGTGTAAAAATTTTGCAAATAAATAGAGATAATCATACGTTCATACTAATTGTTTTGGCAGTCCTTTGATGAAAAAAAATCAATCTATATAGGAATGTAAGAAGCTCGAGTAAATAAATCAAGAGAGACGCAAAGTTATTAACATGTGGTCTTAGGGACTTTTCGATCAACCCTAATCCATATTAAGTTGGATTAAAGCGTTTGATCACATCTCTATCAAATATACATTTCTCCAACAAGGACTCACAAAGAGTAATTTGATCTTTAGCTAACTCAAGACCTTGAAGCTCTCCTAATAACCTCAATTACACTAGAGCTTCCCTCATTAATCAATGCAAGGTGCACAAAACATTTCACAAGAACAACCGACCTTTGCAATCTGTTTGAAGGACTCATGGTTTTCACCCTCCAAGTCTAGGAGACAACGACCTTCAAGAGTAACAAGTCAATGGCGTTGTCTTGAAGTATCACTAGTGCCAAAATTTTCTCCTCAATATTTCTATATCAATATTTTTGAAAAAATGTTGACTCTGTTTTATTTAGATATCATATTTGTGTTATTGGGCTATTCATTTAATTTGTTTATCTCTCTAGTCTTAAAAAAGAACAATCATCATATCGGAGGTCCCCATCTCCATCCAGGTGAATTTTCCGTAAAACAAAACAATCGAAACTTTCCAAGGA
>JAUNZO010000443.1:0-38212 GCA_031894775.1 Chloris gayana
TGTTGACGCCGGTTTTTGACCAAGGACCCATTGTCAGCGACTATAGGTCAAAAGAGGGCCGGTGGGCCGAAGGCCGACGGCCGCATGGACGAGTAAGAGGCGCGTCCCTCCCGGGAATCGTGCGCGGATGCCAACGAAGAGCATAATATTGATGGGCCCGGCCCACGTTGTAAAATTAGAAATAATAGTTTAATTTTGGAAAAAGGATCCTAGTCGGTTAGGAAATCGGCCCGAAGAGGGTCCGAGTAGGATTCTTTGTGCCGGGTATAAATATGTGCTCGGTGTAACATGTAAACTCGATTCACATCCAATACAACTTTCGGCGCATCGCCAAACCCTAATTTTCTGTCAAGTCTTTACCGTTTTCGCGGGGATCTTCGGGGCTCCGGTCGACAACACGTTGGCTTGATAAGGTAATTATGTCGTCTAGTTCTCGGCGCATTGTTCGTAATTAGATGGCTTAATTGCTAGTTATCCGGCGATCGGATCTGTTCCTAATCGTCGTAGTGAGTATCGGCCGGATGAGTCAAGTCGACCTGGTCCGGGCTCGTGGTGGAGATAGTTTGACTTGTCCCGCCTCCCCGTCCCAGCCTTTGCTCGCAACGCCGATTGGCTCGGATCTGGTCGTCCGAGTCACAGTAGCCGCTATGAGAATTCTTTTACATCTTGGCCGATTCGATCGTGCAGATTCAGCTTGACGTGTCCCGTGTTTGCCTTTGCGATAGTTGACTTGTCCTAGGCGCATGCAGCCGATTGGCTAGGGTGTAGATTTACTTTCATAGTTAAGGCGTTTATGATTGTGCTTGTCCTGGATCGGCCGGGCGTGCGCGGCCGTTAGATCTCGGTCCAGCCGCGTGCCATCGCTTGACTTGTCCCGTTGGAGCGACCGGTCGATTCGGGATCCGTGTGGTTGTATTTGTCTTACCGTTCTTTCGGAGTGTTTAGCCGATTGTTTATCACGTTCATTAGCTGTTTCATGTTCAATTAGCAACCAAATCTGTTAAAGCTGCCTTTGAACCTGAGTTATTAGCATGATTTCGTTGATCATCATTATCCATCTAGATAGATCTAATAACTCACTCGTTATAATCCATGGCAGAATCGGCCGGATGCCCGATCGGCCGATTTATCGCTTCGATTGATGATTGAACCATCCTTTTTGCTATCAAATTAATTACATCCTATTAATAATTACCTTGTCTATATTTTATTCGATAATGCATCCCTGCAAGGTCTTAATGATTTGATTGCTCACCGACGAAATCGGCCGCTAGCCACCGATCGCATGTTATAGCATCGGCCGATTTCGTATCGTTTGTATCACAGCTCGCTTGCCTGGCATTTAATACATAAAATGGATGGGCCGTGCTGCTCCCAGCTCAATGGCCGATTTTGTCTATCTTACGCCAGAATCGGCCACGGCTGCACATCGGCCTATCTCGGGCCGATGACCCGGAATTTTACACTTTTTATTGTCTTTGTTGGTTTGCAGGAAAACCATCCGGCACGCACCAGCCGCACACGAGAATCGGCGAGCTGAGTCGGTCCGTTGGGAGCACAGGGCCCCGCGTCGCCGGGGTTTCGGTGGACTCTCCGGACAACGGTGTGTTGGCGACTTTTGACGTCAACACACTTTTTGGCACGCCCAGTGGGACAGAAGCAACCAAGATCAAGATGTCGTACATGCAGGCTGTCGGGGAGGACGGGACACCAATGGTCGATGCTGAAAATCGGCCGATTTTTGTTCCAGCTTCCTCTCAGGACGGATGGCAAAGGGCATGGAGAAGTTTCGATGACAATGAGGTTTCGGCCTGGGGAAAGATGACGACGTAACAAAAGCTGCAGTACCAGGAATACCCGGCCGAAGCAATGAAAAAGTACTTTCAAGCCCCGAAAGTGACACGTGGCGTAGTGGCCACAAAAGGAGACATCCCTCGAATTCTCGCATCCGGAAGAACTGGACCAAATCAAAGCCCGCAGACCGCCGGATGCCAACCAACTCGTGATATGGTCAACTCGTCCGTTCATCGTGCCCTAATCAATCAATCAGGCGTGTTGACCAATACCATCGGGAATTTGATCAAGGACACAGCTTGATGGCAGATTGTTCATTGAAGGATATTCTGGACCTGCATACACTCAGCCTTTTGGCGCTCCCGTACGGCCGATTCGGGGACCGGCCTCCGTAATACCACACCACCAGCAGGGTTTCAGCCCTCGTACGGCATGCCACCTCACCTATGGTCCGGCAAGGACGATGTAAACGCAAGTACCAAGTGCAACCCAGCCAGTGCAATGCGGATGACAAGTGACCCCAAGAAGTCGGTGACGGAAAAGGGCGATAAACAAGATGTACAACCGCAGACTTCCGAGTCGGGGCGGCAACCAATGTGGCAGCGGCCCCGCAGATGGCACAAAGCAACCCAATTTTTTCTACGTACCAAATACCGGCCCGAGTAGAATTGAAAACTCACCCACTATAGTACGGCCGATATCTCGGTATTCCACAACAGATCGCATTGGCCGGGGAACAGGGATTCATGATCGGACGGCCGATCCAATCGGCCATGAATTATGGAATCGCTCCGCGTACACCGTTCCCGCCACCGCACCGGGATTTCGAAACGGCCAGCCGGTACACCCGATCGGGGGACAGCTTAACACAGCTTATATGACAGGAACCGGATCAGCAACCGCTGAACCCAATGATATGAGTAGCCTCATGGCTAAGATCACCGATATGATGAAAGATCGGCTCGATTTAAAGCCTAAGGAGAAAAGTGCATTGTATCGGCGACCTTACCCCGATCGGATGGATTCCGTGGCCTTACCCAATAAGTATAAAATCCCCGAGTTCTCCAAGTTTTCTCGGGCAAGATAACACATCAACTATGGAGCACATCAGCCGATATGACGCACAGCTTGGTGAGGCGTCTACTCAGGAGGCTTTGCGGGTTCGGCTATTCCCACCGTCGTTATCCGGATCGGCCTTTTCATGGTTTGCTTCGCTGTCGCCCGGTTCTATTCGGAGTTGGACCGATCTCGGAGAAAAGGTTTCACTCGTACTTCTTCACGGGCATTACCGAGCTTAGTTTGTCCGATTTAATGGCGGTGAAACGAAAACTCGGGGAATCGATGGCCGATTATATACAGTAGGTTCAGGACTCGAGGGGACGATGCTACAACCTGAACTCGACAGAGCAACAGCTTGGCCGAAATCGCTTATGCGGGGCTATTCTCCAACATTAAAGAAAAGTTTACCCCACATGAGTTTGATGGGCTGGCACAGCTGACCCGCAGGGCGCTCGGCCAGAAGAGAATCTCCAGCTCACCAGGAATCGGCGGTATCGTGTGACTTATGCTGATTTCGACAATGAGGAAGATGAAGAGGGAATTAATGCAGCTTGAGTGGACTAATAACAAACGGCCGATATTTTCTCCGCATGTCAATCCTAAGGAGAAGAAATATGATTTTGATTTATCTAAGGCCGACGAAATATTTGATCAGCTGTCGTGGGAAAAGAAAATCCAGCTTTCCCCTCATCACAAAATTCCTACGCCGAAGAATTGAAGAAAATGGCTAAGTGGTGCAAGTGGCATGGAAATTCGCATCATAACACCGTTGATTGTTATGCTATGAGAGATGAAATCCGGAGGGCAGTTGACAAGTGGGATATTGCGAGCAGCCGATGTAAAGAAGAAGATGAAAGTTGATGGGCACCCTTTCCCGGCTAATACGATGTACATCAACACCATCGGCGGTGGATCGGCTGGTTTCATACGCCGATATGAGAGGAAGAGAGAGAGGGAAGAAAGAGCCCGGTGGCACGTGAACAGGAATCTATCGACCAAAGTCGGCGAGTACGTACAAGACGTGATCCGCCGAGAAGATTTTGACCCACACCGGGCTTGTCCTTTCTTTCAGCATCGCTGGGACCAAAACATGAAGCTTCCATCTATCGAGAACTGCCCGCAGTGCATTGGCCGAAAAGAGTATCGTGATGGCGGGTCATCAAGTTACCAGGGACGGCCGATTAGTCGCAACTACGAATCGCAACAATCGGCCCCCGTAAGAGCAATCGGCTATGATCACGGCTATGATGAACGGAGATACGTAGTGCCAAAGAGAACCTCCGTTCACGATCGACCGGGGCCAATCAACGATGAAGAAGAGTTTGATCACCAGTACCATGAAGATTCGAGAGGCGATCAAACCGAGAACGAAAACAAGTGGTGCCCTAGTGGTTTGCTCAACAAAACCCGAAGAGGAGGCTCCAAAGAATGCGCCGTCGAGAAATCAAGGGTGGACGATATTACAGTAGATGACCAAGATGATGAGTCCAAGCCCAAGAAGGAATGGAGGCCCAAAGTACAGCCTCGAGTGGTCCGAGCTGAAGCCGCAGTAAATATGATATCCCCGATGCCCAGGATTGTCGGATCGGCCGTAGAGGACGAATCGGCCGATGAAAATTCGGCCGAGGAAGAACCAGCTTGGGGAAACTTCGGAGATTCCGTGGACGCCGGAATCAGCGGTATTTGATAAGCCGCTCAACTCCGATCATTTGCATCTCAAGGCATTGTACATTAGCGGTTACATCAATGGGTCGCCGATGAGGAAAATGTTGGTCGACGGAGGAGCGGCGGTCAATGTTATGCCAGTTACTACATACCGTAAGCTCGGGAAGACGCCGAAGAAATGATGAAAGCTAATCCGACGCTCAAGGATTACAGCGGGAGAAGCCAAGATGTTCGTGGAGCCGCGATAATGGAGATCACCGTGGGCAGCAAAACCATACCCACCACATTTTTCATCATCGACGGAAAAGGTGCATATACAACTTTGTTGGGGAGAGACCGGATTCATGCCAATCGTTGCATTCCATCGACCATGCACCGTTGCTTGATTCAATGGGTCGGCAACAAGGTCGAAATCGTGCGGGCCGATAAGTCCGTAACTATCGCAACCGCCGATTTCGAGTTTGCTGGTCCGGAGAGCTTGCCTTGTTTCTCGGGCACGTATTGGGACGCGGAGGCCATAAACATCACCAACGACGGAGTTATTGTGACCGGGGGTCGGTACCCCCGGCTGCTCCGATGGGCCCCACAGGAGAATTGACGGACAATCGGCCGATCGACACGCACACTCGGGATATGATGAATCGGCCGATTGACGAACCGTAAGACGGGAAATTAGGCCACGGTTTTGTGTCGACCGACGAATTAGAAGAAGTAGATATAGGGGATGGAGACAAGCCTCGGCCGACATATATTAGCAAGAAAGTGTGTAAAGAAGTAAGAGATGAGTTAGTGGCCTTATTGAAAGAATATAAAGATTGTTTTGCTTGGGATTATAGCGAGATGCCTCGGACTCACCCGATCGATCATTGAACATCGGCTACCCACCAAACCCGGATATCGGCCGTATAAGCTGTGGGGCTCGGAAAATTGACCCTAGGTATTATGAAGCCGTCAAAGAAGAGATTATCGGATTATATGAAGCCGGCTTTATTAGGCCATGCCGATATGCCGAGTGGGTTTCCGTATTGTGCCGGTGGAAAAGAAAATGGAAAGATGCGGGTCTGCATTGACTTCAGGAATTTGAATAAGGCGACTCCGAAAGATGAGTACCCAATGCCAAACGCCGATTTGTTAGTTGATGCAGCCGCCGGCAACAAAATTTTGAGCTTTATGGATGGAAATGCTGGGTACAATCAGATTTTTATGGCCGAAGAAGATATATCGAAGACAGCTGTTCGTATGCTCCTGAGCGTTGGGACTATATGAGTGGGTTGTCATGACCTTCGGCCTAAAAATGCTGGTGCCACATATCGTAGAGCCATGAATTTTATATATCACGATTTGATCGGCCGATTGGTGGAAATTTATATTGATGATGTAATGGTGAAATCAAAATCGGCCGAAAGTCATGCGGCTGATCTCGTAGAAGTGTTGAAGAGGACAAGACAATACGGCCTCGAAGATGAACCCGCTCAAGTGTGCTTTTGGTGTCTCAACTGGACAATTTCTCGGGGTTTATTGTGCATGAAAAGGGAATTGAAATCGGCCCCAAGAGTATTGATTCTATCGTAAAGCTGGAACCACCGACGAACAAGACAAAGCTCCAGTCCCCGATCGGCAAGATTAATTTTATTAGGCGATTTATCTCAAACTTGTCCGGTCGACTTGATGTATTTACGCCATTATTAAAACTCAAGGCCAATCAAGAATTTCGGTGGGAGCCGATCCATCAAAGGGCTTTAGAAGATATCAAGAAATATTTGGTGTCCCCACCAGCTGATGGTTCCGCCAAAGTCGTGCACACCCTTTAAGTTATATTTATCGGCCGATGATAGGTGCATCGGCTCGCCGTTGACTCAAGAACAGGAGGGAAAAGAGCGGGTCATATTTTATCTCAGCCGCAAATTAGTTGATGCAGAAACACGGTATCCGGAGGTGGAAAGGTTATGTCTCTCGTCTATATTTTTCATGCACAAAACTAAGGCATTATCTCGTTAGCCGAGGAGTGTACTCGTGGTTTGCCAGGCCGATGTCGTAAAATATATGTTATCGGCCCCGGTCCCCAAAGGCCGGTTGGGCAAATGGATGTTGGCAATTGCGGAGTTTGATCTAGGCTACGAATCGGCCAAAGCAGTAAAAGCACAAGTATTGGCTGATTTGATAGTGCAACACGGTGAACACTCGCCGGATACGTTGAACCAGTGCCATGGACGGTATTCTTTGATGGTTCAATTTGCAAGGAAGGAAGTGGAATCGGCTTGGTTGTTGTGTCGCCTCGGGGGCAACACGTGGATACTCTATTACAGTAGAGGCGCACACCAACAACCAAGTCGAATACGAGGCAGTATTAAAAGGACTGGAATTACTCATCGATGCCGGGGCTGATTTTGTGGAAATTTTCGGCGATTCCTTGTTGGTTGTGAGTCACCTGGCCGGTGAGTATGAGTGTAAAGATGAAATATTGTTGCAATATCATAAAAAGTGCCAGAAGTTAATGAAAAGATTCAAGTGTGTTAAAGTCAGCCATATACCAAGAGAGCAGAACTTCGAAGCAAATAACTTGGCTCAACTAGCATCCGGATATCGGCTCGCCGAAAACAGCTTGGAAATAGCTGATATTGAAGAAGCCGATTGGCGTACGGAAATTCAAAATTTTTTGAGCAATCCATCCCAACCTACAGATAAGAAGATAAGATATAAAGCCTTGAAGTATGTTCTGTTGGATGATCAATTATTTTTCAAGACAATTGATGGGGTGCTTCTCAAGTGTATTGACGACACCGAGGCCAAAGTGGTAATGAGCGAAGTACATGATGGGATTTGCGGAACACATCAATCGGTCCATAAAATGAAGTGGCTGCTAAGGCGAGCTGGTTATTACCGGCCGACAATGTTGGCCGATTGTTTCAAATATTATAAAAGTTGCCAAGATTGCCGTAAATTCGGGCCTATACAGAGGGCGCCCGCATCGCCTATGAATCCAGTGATCAAACCTTGGCCGTTTAGAGGTCGGGCCATGGATATGATCGGCCGGATAAATCCAAGCATCAAGCAAAGGACATCAATACATATTGGTAGCTACAGATTACTTCACGAAGTGGGTTGAAGCGGCACCCTATCGCAAAGTTTCGACGGCCGACGTGATAACGTTTGTTAAAGAGCATATCATTTATAGATTTGGGATTCCGGAAACAATCACGACAGATCAAGGATCAGTATTCACGTCGGACGAATTTCAATCTTTTGTCTGAAGAGATGGGGATTAAGTTGATTAATTCGTCGCCGTATTATGTCCAAGCTAATGGCCAAGCTGAAGCGGCAAATAAGAGTCTGATCAAGTTGATCAAGCGGAAAATACAAGAGTATCCTCGTAAGTGACACATGAAATTGATGGACGCTTTGTGGGCTTATCGTATGTCACGGCATGGGGCCATGCAAGTCGCGCCAGTATCAGCTTGTATATGGGCACGAAGCCGCATCGCCATGGGAGACAGCTATCGGCTCCGTAAGGATTGAATTGCAACAAAAGCTATCGGCCGATCAAGTACCACGGATTGATGATGGATGAATTAGAAGATGTAGTACAAAATCGGCTGGATGCATTGGAAAAGATAGAGCAGAATAAGGCGAGGGTCGCCCGCCATTATGATAAGAAGGTTGTGCAGAAACAGCTTTAAAGAGGGCGATTTGGTCTGGAAGCTTAGGATGCCGATCGGCGTGAAGGACAATCGGTTTGGTAAATGGTCGCCTAATTGGGAAGGACCTTATTTGATTAGCCGATCGGCACCGGTAATGCATATATTTTGAAAGAGTTAGCAGGCGGAGAATTTGGCCGAGCACTTAATGGGAAGTATTTGAAGCAGTATTATCCTAATATTTGGATTAACTCATAGTGTTCGGCCTAAAAGAGACTACAGCCGATGTCGATATACATCGCCTTGAGACGGCCGATATTAAGAGTATCGCCCTTAGCCAAAAATATGAAAGTAAAACGCAGACAAATCAGCCGATGTTTTAAACATCGTCTTCGGATGGCCGATATTATTGTATATCGCCCTTAGTGCAAAAATATTTACAACCAGATTTTGTTCAAAGTCCTATTACACCTAAGCATGATCGACGGCCTTAGCACGGGACAAGAAGTCTTGGACGACGGATATCGCACGGGCCAGCATGGAGTCAAGTTTGGCCATGACCAACAGTGTCGTCTTCAACGGGGCCGACATCAGCATGCGCCGCGGCAACCATCTTGTCAGCCGCTTGGATTGCCTCGTCCGTCGCTTTCGTTGAGCCGCCACATCAACCGACAGCCGTGCAATGGTGGCTTCCAAGGCCGCCGCCTCCTTCTCCTTGAGAGCCGCCGATGCTCTCAAATCGGCAATCTCCTTGTTGATTACCCGCAGTTCATCCTCGCCGATTTGAGAGTTGCTCTTGCATCTCTTGGGTCTTGCGGGCCTCCTCCTCGAACGCTTGATGGAGTTCTCGACGAGTAACGCAGCTTGCTCGCTGCTCCGCGTGGCGAGCCGTACGCCGCCGGGCACGGATGAAGTCCATTTGCCGCACTCCATGTATGCCACACGATGCGAGCATCGCACACATCGTCCGGGAGCTCAGTCCGGACCTCCAAGTACCGGGCCCGTATGGGGTGGGCGTCGGCCACCAAGCGCTCAACCGAAGAAACCTCAAGCCTCGCGCGCGATTTCGGTCATGGTGATGAGACCAGAGGTAGATACCAAAATCGGCGCAGACGAGGGAAGCCGAGCGCCCGAAATACCAAGAAAAATAAGATGAAGCTAATGATCAGCGGCGAATCAAGGAAGAAATAGTAAAAAAAAAAAACAGACTCGCGAAGCATCAATGCGAAGCGGCCGGACGTCCATCGGCCGTGCCATTGAACCCACGGGTTCGTGTGTTTCAAGCAGCTCTCGGCCGGCCGATCCACCGTCACCAGCCGACATCTTCGGAGGTGGCATCGGGCGACGCTCCGCCGGCTGGCTCATCAGCCAGCAGTGCCTTCAGGAGAAGCCGCGGGCGGCTCCCGGCCGCCCGATTCTTCGTCGCCAGCGGTGCCTTTGGGAGGAGCCGTGGGCGACACGGGGCCAGCTTGTTCAGCTTCGGCGGCGGCCTCAGGAGACGCAGCCGATCCGAGTGAGTTGGGCTCTCCGTAGGGTTCGGATCGGCCCGGCTTGGTACAACTTCGGACTCCGGAGCTGTTTGAGTCGGCCTTTCGTGCGTCGGCGTCTTGGCCCGTGGAGGAGTCGGCGAGCGGATCGGCCTATCGTGCGCTGGCGTCCGGGCCCGAGGAAGAGGGACCGCCGATTCCTGCTAAGAACTCATAGTTAGATGGCATGTTAAGTGAAAAGGAATCGGCGATCATGCAATAACAACCCGACGCAGCGGAGACGGTTCACCGTAGTAATCCGGGTCGGACGGGCGCACAGAGCCGCTTTAGCAGCGCGCGGTATCGCTTCGGGCCCGAGTCGACCCCGCAGCTGGCACATTAGCCTTCCTCTTTTTGAGGGCGGCTGTTTTAGTTTTGGCCTTGCGGGCAGCCGGCGCCCTCGACTCATCGCCGCAAATGCTTGAGCAGGAGTGCGGTCGGTGAAGCCGATATTCGGAACAATTGGGCTCGGCATTAAATATGCAATCGGCCGGCCACCGATGCTCGGGTCGGCGGCTCCTCCGAGTCCGACCGAAAGAGAATATACAAGGGTGAGCATTTGGAGTGGCCGATTTCATTTACAAAATCGGCCTTACAAAAATAAATCGGCTACACGTACCTCGGCGAAAGGTTCTCTCAGGACTAGGCCGGAGAAGAAAGAAGCGGTGTTCCGGCCGCGGAGGTGCCGGTTCCACTCGTCCCACCAACGGTCAAAAAGGCGGGTACTCCGGGCGCCGGGAAAATCCGGCCAAGTCGCCGGTGACGACATCGGCGGTGCGGCCGACGAGCCAATTCCACCGAATGGCGTTGTCGACGGCAGCCCGCGCCTTTATCTCGCCCCACATAGAAGAGGTCGGGGGCAACCGGCCGAAGCCTAGTTGGCGGGCCGCCACCGACGGGTGGTAGAATTCATAGGAGCGAAGGCCTTGCTCCCAGCAATAAGTCCCGTCGGCAGCAGACAGGGGCGGAGGCAGGTGGTGAAGATCTTGACCGCCTCCCCGTCGGCCGTTGGGAAAGTTGGGTCGATCGGAAAAGGAGTGTCATACCCCTTCTCGAAGAAATCGATGTACGGGTACCAATCCGTACTTTCGTTGTTGAGGCCCTTGTAGAGGGCGGCGAACCAATACGCCAGGTTGTCATCCGACATGGCCGCCCCGGTGCCATGGATAACGCTTCCCGAAAGAGATGCACCGGCTGAATCCGGGCGTGGCCGATTCGGCGTAGTTGCCGGGGAAGGTGAGCGCACCGAGGTCCGGATCGATGGCCTTGGTGGTATGAAGGGACAACCACATTTGGATAAACCACCAAGGGCCACCCAGGTTCTTGACCGATCGGCCGGAGCGCAACTCCACCGAAACCCGGTGAAGAAGGAGGTACGCCGACCCCGTAAGATACTTGCCCATAGGAAGGGCATAGCCGTCGGCCAGCCTATCGGCCATCGGCAGAAAATTGTTTGTGGGGCTCACGCTGACCCCACAAAAGAAGAAATGGTCAAGCCACATGTTGAGGAAGGCGACATGTTCGCGGCGATCGACCGTGCCGTGCCCCTTGTTGTAAGTCCGAATATAGCCCTTCCAGCCCCCGGTGTCTTTAGGGTTGATCCGGTGGGAGGACTTAATGTGGACAGCGTCCGGAGTGGCCTCCGCCGTGATGTTCAGATCGGCCAACATGATCGTATCCAATAAGGTCATGGTAGCCGGCCGTGGCCGAACATGAAGCGGTTCAGTGGCGTCCGACCGTAAGTAGCAAGCGTCGCCGACAACGGTTCATTCTTCCGGTGATCGGCCGGAGACAGCTTGATGGCATGGGCGATGCCGATGTTGGCCCAACCTTGCAAATAGACGGCCGACACCCGTTTATACCAATCACGCCATCCTCGCGACGGGGATCGGCCATGACCGGAAGCCGTTGGCCCATTCGGCCGATAGCGGGGATCGTTGCCGAAACGGAACCCGATCCGTTTCGGCACGTATGAGATCCGTGGGGTCGGGATCGCCCATAGGACCCAAGAAGAAATGAGTCGGGATGTTGGACGGAATAACGACTTGGTTCCGGATCTCCTAAAAACAAGAAATAGGGCTAAAATGAGAAGCGGAACGGGAAGAAGATAAATTGTGAAAATGAACAAGAACAAGAACGCGAAGAAAAATTGCAAAGGTAGAAAAGAGGGATGCCCGAATGTACATTACCTCCGGAACGGCGTTGGTGGTGGCGACGAAGCGGCCGGCGGCGGCGGCCGCAGCAGCAAGCAACAACAGGGTTCATGGTCGCCGGAGAAGAAAGACGGCGACGGCGCGATGAGAAGTTGAAAAGGCTCGAGGAGGAAAGGGTCGCTGAAACAGAAGAAGATGAAGGCCAAGGAGAGGAAGCAGATGAGAAATGACCGGGGTGGCCCCGGGTTTTATGGAGGAGTGACGGGCAATGAAACCGGCGCGATAAAAGAGAACGGATCGGTCCGACGCATGCGTTGCATACCCCGGACCGGGGGACATGTGTTGACGCCGGTTTTTTGACCAAGGGACCCATTGTCGGCGACTATAGGTCAAAAGAGGGCCGATGGGCCGAAGGCCGACGGCCGCATGGACGAGTAAGAGGCGCGTCCCTCCCGGAATCGTGCGCGGATGCCAACGTAAGAGCATAATATTGATGGGCCCGGCCCACGTTGTAAAATTAGAAATAATAGTTTAATTTTGGAAAAAGGATCCTAGTCGGTTAGGAAATCGGCCCGAAGAGGGTCCGAGTAGGATTCTTTGTGCCGGGTATAAATATGTGCTCGTGTGTAACATGTAAACTCGATTCACATCCAATACAACTTTCGGCGCATCGCCAAACCCTAATTTTCTCGTCAAGTCTTTACTCGTTTTCGCGGGGATCTTCGGGGCTCCGGTCAACAACACGTTGGCTTGATAAGGTAATTATGTCGTCTAGTTCTCGGCGCATTGTTCGTAATTAGATGGCTTAATTGCTAGTTATCCGGCGACCGGATCTGTTCCTAATCGTCGTAGTGAGTATCGGCCGGGATGAGTCAAGTCGACCCGGTCCGGGCTCGTGGTGGAGATAGTTTGACTTGTCCCGCCTCCCCGTCCCAGCCTTTGCTCGCAACGCCGATTGGCTCGCATCTGGTCGTCCGAGTCACGATAGCCGCTATGAGAATTCTTTTACACCTTGGCCGATTCGATCGTGCAGATTCAGCTTGACGTGTCCCGTGTTTGCCTTTGCGATAGTTGACTTGTCCTAGGCGCATGCAGCCGATTGGCTAGGGTGTAGATTTACTTTCATAGTTAAGGCGTTTATGATTGTGCTTGTCCTGGATCGGCTGGGCGTGCGCGGCCGTTAGACCTGGTCCGGCCGCGTGCCATCGCTTGACTTGTCCTGTTGGAGCGACTCGGTCGATTCGGATCCGTGTGGTTGTATTTGTCTTACTTGTTCTTTCGGAGTGTTTCATGTTCAATTAGCAACCAAATCTGTTAAAGCTGCCTTTGAACCTGAGTTATTAGCATGATTTCGTTGATCATCATTATCCATCTAGATAGATCTAATAACTCACCGTTATAATCCATGGCAGAATCGGCCGGATGCCCGATCGGCCGATTTATCGTCTCGATTGATGATTGAACCATCCTTTTTGCTATCAAATTAATTACATCCTATTAATAATTACCTTGTCTATATTTTATTCGATAATACATCCCTGCAAGGTCTTAATGATTTGATTGCTTACCGACGAAATCGGCTGCTAGCCACCGATCGCATGTTATAGCATCGGCCGATTTCGTATCGTTTGTATCACAGCTCGCTTGCCTGGCATTTAATACATAAAATGGATGGGCCGTGCTGCTCCCGATCAATGGCCGATTTTGTCTATCTTACGCGAGAATCGGCCACGGCTGCACATCGGCCTATCCGGGCCGATGACCCGGAATTTTACACCTTTTATTGTCTTTGTTGGTTTGCAGGAAAACCATCGCGCACGCACCAGCGCACACGAGAATCGGCGAGCTGAGTCGGTCCGTTGGGAGCACGGGGCCCTGCGTCAGCCGGGGTTTCGGTGGACTCTCCGGACAACGGTGTGTTGGCGACTTTTGACGTCAACAAGTAGGCTTAACAACAGGACTAAACGTGCCGCCATAGTCAAGTCCATATTGTTGCTTAAATCCTTTTGCAACAAAGCGGGACTTATAACGATCAACAGACCCATCAGGCTTGCGTTTGATGAGCTTAAAAACCCATTTACAATCAATTATATTAAGACCAGGACGAGAAGGAACCAATTGCCAGGTCCGATTTCGTAAGAGAGCATGATACTCCTCATCCATTGCCCGACACCGGAGAGGATATGCCATGGCTAAAACAGGAGTGGACGGTTCGAGAATCCAAAGAACGAACCACGGAATATGTAACGAGTGCCATCGATACGTACTTTCGGTCAAGCGAATATTGTTGCTCGGTCGGGTACCATACCGATGACCTTCCGGGATCGGAGATGAAGGTGCAGCGGGATCGACGAACACAACACTAGCCGCGACCGAGGATGACGAGGACGGCAGTTCGGAGGCTACACTCGTCGGTTGCGGCAGGAGACACGATAGGCACAGGAGCCCGATCATGGAGAGCAGTTGACGGCTCACAAGGTGCAGAACCAGCACGCCCGGGGATGTAGGAGTCGTGTCGAGGTTCTCGGCTTGAGGCATACTAGGCGTAGCGATCGAAGATGACGGCGCATAATCAGAACGCAACACATCCTGTGAATGAAGTCCAGGAGTAGCTGCAACCACAATGTTAGGAGGTACAAACGTAGGCATATGATCATTGTTCAAATAAGTACTGGTGCTGTCCAAATGTATAGAATGTGAGGGAACCGAAGAGGAATCGGTGGGTGCTTGGGGACAATTTAGCAAAAGGAAAAATGAGCTCATCAAACACCACATCCCTAGAAATATAGACCCTACCGTAGTCCATGTAAAGACATTTGTAGCCCTTGTGAAGAGAACTATAACCCAAGAAAACACATTGCTTTGAACGAAAAGAAAGTACATGTTTATTGTAGGGCCGAAGATGAGGCCAGCAAGCACAGCCAAAGACTTTTAACATAGAATAGTTAGGTTTAGTGTTAAAAAGACGCTCAAGAGGCGATGTGTTATAAATGACTCGGGTAGGGAGACGATTAATGAGGTATGTGGCTGTCAAGAAAGCTTCATCCCAGAACTTAATAGGCATCCATGCATGAGCCAAGAGAGCGAGACCAGTTTCCACAATATATATGACGATACTTGCGTTCAGTAGAACCATTTTGTTCATGAGTATGTGGGCAGAAACTCGATGAGCGATGCCAAGAGAACGAAAAAATTGATTATGAATTTTCTGATATTCACCACCCCAATCGGATTGCACACATTTAATCTTTTATCAAGAAGATCCTCAACATGTGCTTGAAATTGCAAGAAAATATGAGGGGCTTCAATACGATCGCGCATCAAGTATATCCAAGAAAATTTGCTAAAATCATCGATGAAGCTAATGTAATATTTAAAGCCTCCAACAAAGGGAGGTGCATGACCCCAAACATCCGAGTAAACCTCTCCAATGGAGATGTGGACACATGAATTGAGCTAGCATAAGGTAATTGATAACTCTTAGCTAATTGGCAAGCATTACAAACCGAGGAACTAGACTCTCTAGAACATGGAAGATTATTTAGACGTAAAATAGACTGAACCGTCATCGAGATGAAGGGTGTCCAAAATGAGCATGCCACTGCCCATGACTAACAGCAGCACTCACAAGGGCTTGATAGGATAGAGACCAGGATGAAAGTGCATCTAGGCCCCTAATTATGGTTTTGAGTGATTGACGTCAATACAATTAAAAAGGACTAATGTTTCAAATGAGCTTGTATGCAGTTTACATTTACAATTCAATAGAGAGCAAAGAAACACAAAAAGGAAGTGGCCAAGTACGTTCATACTTACAAGATTTGGAAAATTGTAACGACCCTAATAGAAAAAAATATGTGCATTTCATGTCATAGCATCATGTCATATTGTTGTAAAAGTAATGCCATGATTTTATGTGTGAAGAATTTAAATTTCAATGCAAAACCTTGTCAAATTCAAGTTCTATTTTAAAAAGGTTTCAATTGGGAAAAGTTTGATGGGTTTCAAAACTTTTATTTGTCAAGCGTGTGATTAAATGAATTTTGAGCATTTTTCTAAAATTTAATAGAGTTGGGAAATAGCCAAACCAATGTATTTAAATTTCAAAAAACAGTTGCAACTTTTAATTTTTATTTCAAAAACATTTTAAATTGAATGTTTGCCTATAACAAAAAAAATTCAGAATGTTCTATTCATCACCCCTGATTTTTTGTGGAATTTTTTGGGGTCCATAAAGATATTTTCTGATTGATTCTTTTGCCAAGGGCTTTACTGCAAATTTTCCAAAGTCAAACCCACCCGTCATTCTCCTTTTTTCCACTTTCTCTCTCGCAGCGCCGCCCATCCCGCGTCCCGAGGCCACCTCCGGCCGCGCGGCTGGGCCCTCCCGGTGCCACGCGAGCAACGACTCGCTCGCTTCACCCATCGCCCGACATGATAAAGCCCAAGCCGTGGCTTTATCTCTCCCGTTTGTCTCACGAAACACCACGCCACCATCCGCCTCCCTGTCCAACGCCGGCAAGCAACTCCGGTTGTCCCGATCCGAACCACAACCATCCAAAGCTCCGCTAGCTCGCTCCGCAGTTTACCATGTTGCTCGCTTGTTCTCTCCCGCCGTGAGTTGGGCCAATCGATTCACTCCCTCCGGAAGGACGCCGTGGAGCCACTTCGCGCCGCCGTGCAATTCGTTGCATCCGGTTAGCGTCATTCTATAGTTCTTGCTTCACGTTGTGCGCAAATCGTTTCTCTACCATCCCGACTATTGTTTTCATTGATGTGTGCCTCGAGCTTCCGAAAGAAGCACTTTTCGCCCGGCCCGTGTCTTGCCGCCTGAATGTTGGCAGCCACAACCTGAGCACCCCGCCGCCTCGGGTGTGTTCACTGCTCTTCTCCATCGCCTCCTGGAGCTCCGTGAGTAAGAATCTAAGGTCCTACTATTCATGGTACATGACACGTGATACATGATACATGACACAAGATACATTGTACATGACTCATGATACGGAACATGATACATGGTACATAAAACATGATACATGATACAAGTACTTGGCATATAGGATGAAATCATCCGGCTCATGGTACTCATGCCTAGTACTAAGCTATGGACTCTAAGAGTCCGAGATCTACTCGTCATCGACCACCATCAAGTTTTTCCGGGGTTTCTTGTTCTTTGGTTTCTTTAGGGCCTCGAACGAGAGAAGAGATCTGTTCTTCCTTCCTTTTGAGTTCTGCCTTCAGATTAAGCACCTCTTCTTTTAGATTGTTAATTTCGGTGTCTTTTCCTTTGCTTTCTTCCGTGAGTTCGTCCATTTCCTCCTGTAGTTCCTCTGCTGCATCGTAAGCGTCTTGGGCGGCCTCTCGTTCTTTAGAACTGGTGTGGAGGATTCCTTCGGTGAGAGTATCCAATGCTACCGGGTATTGAGCGGTAGCCGCCGGTGTGGAGTCTGCCACCACACGGGTTGGTCCGTCTAAAGAGCGAACGCGGTGTTTCCGGACGGGGTGCTCTCTCATCCCTATTGGAAAGAACCGGATAGGAGTGTCTCCCGTGATCTGAATACTCTCGGAGCAATAGCGTAGCGATAAGTCGCGGGCCACTAAGCGAAGAGTGTCCACGAAGGTCATCCCGGTCCGAGCGGTGGTGATGTACAGGAGGCCATCCGAAGTCCCATAGAGGTTGGGTGCACGGACCTTTACTATGCATCGGGCAATCCCATTTTGGCAGTATTGTTGCCAGCGGTAATGGGGTTTTACACGTATCCCGTGCAAACGTAGCACTCTTCGGAGGATTTCCGGGAATCCCCCACGTCCGTAGCGGTGGTGTGTTTCCACTCGCGCTCTTCTCGCCATCCGTAGGACAGTCAATATCGTATAGGTGAGAAATTTTGGGTAAGAGAGTTATAGAAAAGTTTTAAATTTTTATTACTAGAGTAAGGCAAGAAAAGATATATATGTGGGGGAAGGAAATTTATAGATAGTGCGGTGTATGATACGTCCTAAGTCCTTAATCGCGTCCTATCGGTCGAGTATAGGCTACGATACCATCTACGACACCCCGCTATCGGGACTACACTATGTATATGTACCAATCCCCGGAACAGTAGTTGGTACACACATAGATGATACAAATCCGATACAACAACCTTTATTGATTCCTCAAAGGGATAGTAGCTAGGGGATACATGGTATGGATTACATTCAAAGAGACGGATAGGCCGACCTCACATAAAAGAAAACACACTCGGAAAGCGTCATAAACTCCACGAGGCAACATCGAGCGAAGGACGCGATCTACTCCTCTTTCTCGTGGTATTCTCCATCTTCGTTTGAACAAATAAGCAACGGGTGAGTACATAAGGCTGCCCACTCGCACGTCAAGGTATTATTATTTGTGGCTAATCAATGAGAGCTCAAGGTTTGGTGTGTCAATATACCATGACAACGGACATCCGGATAATTTTATACACACTACGAGTGGTTGGTACACTTTACCCACAAACTATATGTTCTTAGCTACGGAACACATAACGCTGCCACCGCAACTAGGCACGCCCACAAGTCCACCCCGAATGCTCGGGGATCCGACGCGTATGACACAAGCATACCGTCCACCATATATGTGCCAAGTACTTGGACTTCACCAAATAAACCATCCCTGGACCTCCGTCATCTACTACACCCGATGGAACTTCTTGCTGCGTAACCCGAGGTTTGGTGCACAGTCCTGCCCATAACGAGGTTCCGTGGTTGTACACTAAATCAAAAATTTGGGGTCCGAAGAACCGGTCCTTATATGGCAGGGCAAACACTCGTCCATCGCAAATGGACATCACCTAACATCAAGTACTCTACACCAGTACTAGGAGTTTCACCCACGGTCGGTATCATTTCCGACCCAACTTCACCTTAACACGGTTGGTCTAATCACTCACCCATCAACACACACCACCAAACACATTTTCACACATTTTCATAAACAGGGTGTATGATGAAAGATAGTAAGAGTTCCTAAGTATGATACTAATATATCATTAACATAGTTAACAATACATCTAGGTTGATTCTAGTGATCTAATGGCAATCAAGGGTATAATGTCCGCATCTATAGTGATTTGAACATTATCATACAACAATTGGGCTCTAGCAAAATATTTGCAAGGATAATGCATATTAAGAATAGCTTCCTATATAGGTGCGAGAATAAGCAGAGTAATTAGGATCAATTATGATCAAGGAATTGATAGAGCTTGCCTCCTAACGCGTCATCGAAGTCTTCCTCGTAGTGGGGGTCTTCGGGCTCCTGCTCCTGGTTCTCCTCGTCTACAAACGGCGTTAGAGTACGTAAGCTACGTCACATAAAATAATGAAAGCAAAAAGTAATAACGAGGAAAAACAAAATAAAATGGAGTGAAGAGGAAGGTTCCGGGGGCTAGAGTTTGTCATGACGATTCCAATGGCGTCGGAATCGCCTAAAACGGATCTACGATTGAAAAGTTATGGTTGTGGCAAGTCCGGGGGTGTTTTTGTAAATATCAGCTAGGGTTTCTATAAAAGAATAAAAAAATTTGGTAATTTCGGAGAAGTGGAGGGGCTAAAATGCAAAAATGCATTTTCGGGCTGGCCAGGGCTTTATGTAAAAATCTAAGGGCTCTTAATTAAGATGGGAAAAGTCCATGGGGTTTTATGTAAAAGTGGCTTTTCCGGGGTCCGGGAATTATTTTCTAAAGGGAAAAGGCGGGAAAATGGCGTGGATCTCCAAATCGACGTTCGGGATTTAAATAGGGTGAAGGGGTATGCCCCTTTCTAATCCTAGCTGTTGATCCTGGATCGGACGGTGGGAGTGTGGCGGTGAGGTCCAACGGTGGCCAAGGGCGGCGCGGCAGGGAGGCTCGCCGGAATTCTCAATCCCGGCGGCTGGAGGGGAGAGGGGGAGGGTACGACGGTGGTCGGGGAGAAGTGGCGGCGGTGTGGGGAGGGGTGGCGACGCAGGGCGGCGCCGGACGGGGATGAGCTCCCCACCGGAGCTTGATGTGACGGTGGTGCGAGGGGGAAGGGCTGCGCAGCCTGGTTCCGGAGGGGAGGAGGGGACGGGGAGGTGCACGTGCACGAGGCGAGGTCGAGCGGCGCTCGAGCTAGGCCGGGGTGGGCTCTAGGCGGTCATACGAGGGAGGGGAACAGAGGGGAGGCCCGGCGGTCGGTGGCGTAGTAGAGGAGGGAGGGGGAAGGGGAGCTATAGGGGTGAGGCTTGCATGCGAGCTCGGGCGGCTGCGGTGGCGAGCAAACGCGGAGCGGGGCGGCTTTATAGGGAGGGAAGCGGTGCGGGTGGCGATGGCGGTGGCCCTGGTCGGCGTTCGCGAGGAAGGGCAAGGGGGCCGCGTACGGAGTGCTTGACGGGTACGACGTGTCCGGTGAGGCTCTCGGGTCAAAACAAACCAACGGGCGGCCTCGACGGTGGGCCGGAAGCGGGGAACGACGGGGAGCCGCGTACGGCGGTCCGGGTGACGAGGCGCGAGGGCCAAGGGGATAAGGGAGGGGGAAGAGGCCAAGGCGGGGGGGGGGCATGGGCGCGTGGGTCCGCCTCGGCGGGGGCGCGTGAGGTGCGGGGAGGGCGGCGGTAGCGAGATGGGGGGACGGGCGAGGTGCGGCCGTGCATGACGCGCGCCGCGCACTCGCGGTGCGCTGCGAGGAAGAAGAGGGGGGGCGGGGGCACCGGTGGGCCGGGCCGGAGAGAGAGAGAGAGTGGGCCGGGGAGGGGGAAAAGGGGGTAGGGCGGCCCAATAGGGATTTATCTCCTTTTATATTTTCTCTTTACTCCTTAAGTCAAAATAAAATTAAACAAAAATCAAATAAATTCCAATGAGTAAAAATAAAAGAAAAATAAAAATAACGCAGATAAAATAGAAACAACCAAGTTTACAAGTGTTAGGATTTTATTTAAAAAATTCTACGTGCTGTTTTCCTATATATGTAATTAGGTTTTAATTCCTAGTTAATTTTCGTAAATATTTTTCCTGAATAAAATAAAATGATTTATTTAATGATTTTTAATTTGGCCAAAAATCGGGGTGTTACAGAGCCAAAATATTGTCCTTGGCGGTGAGCTCGCCCTCTAGTTCTCCAATACGGGCAGCTTGTTTCTCTTCGATCCGCGAGCTCTCTTGGAGGGCTAGATCTTGCGCAACAACTTCTCGGTAAGGACTGTTTCAGCCATTTTGTGGGCTACGACAATATCATCAAGAGCTGAAACAAGAAGACCGGTTAGAATGCTTACAGTAACAGACATGATGATTAAGATTAAGGTTTACGCTTACTCTAAATCTCTTGTCCGGTCGAATGATCTCTTGCCGACGGTCTTCCATCATGCGGTGAGTATTCGGGAGATTTGCTTTCCTCCACCGAAGATCCTCTTCCTTGGATTTCAGACTAGCGGTCCGAGATCCGAGCTCAATCAATTGATCCTGAGTCCGGTGAAGCTCCTCTTCAAGTCGAGCTATGATGGCGCTTTTGGCTTCTGAATTCTTCAGAAGAACCTAAAAAGAAGGTGAATATATAGGAAAAAAATCGAAATATGAATAGTGTAAAATAAAGAAAAGACTAGGTAAGAAATAAAACATACCTGGTCGGACTCGGAGAAATTCTTTAAGGCCTCTTCTTCTTGAAGAGAGTCCCACTTAGCTGTTGCCGTGAACTTCTTGGCCCCACTTGAGCTGTGGATTTCCACAACATCACCAATTAAACCATCTTGGCTAGTTGTTGATAAATTATATTCCCCTTTTCTCAAGACAACAGCAGCAGCAGGCCCATTTTTCATATATGAACAATTGATATCTGGATCAACTAGAAGTAACTTGGGCTTTGGGCTTGAAGGGAGCCCTGTCTCTGCTCCTGCTCAGTGCTCACTGCCGCCATCTTGGCCAGCCCCACGGGTTGTGCCGATGGCCTCCTCCGGCGGCGGCGTGGCGGACATGGGGCAGAAAGTGCGGTGGAGGCAAGTAGCTTTGGGTTGGGAGAGCGACACAGGGGCCTCGCGTCCGTGGCAGGGATGAGCAGCATAGTAATTACGTACGCAATCGAACTTTGTTATGATCGATATATTGACACAATATAAGCTGTGAGAAGGAGAGCATGGAATTATGGTAAACAAAATATATCTTCTTCCTCAAGACAATACCTCTGCTCTCCACCTGTTCTGTTCTTCTGCTCAGATTCCCAGATTGTTGTGCACAAACAGATCTCCCTTTCCCGGAGATCGCTAGCATTTAGTGGATGCATTGGATTGGCAAGCAGACACGAATGGCTGTCGATCAATGGTTGATTTCCAGTCACCCCACCGCACTGCATGTGTCGGCAAAGAGCACCACGACGTAGCTGTAGAGGCACGCAGGGTCTTTACAGCCGCACGTGTCGACGGCGACCGAAGAAGCAATTGCATCTCTCCTTTTCCATGATGGGAAAGATTCGTAACCCGGACGACACGAGAACCGATGCACATTAGGCTGCCGATCATGATGATATCCATCATCTATGTCACGTGGCCCCACATGGACTCAGAATTAACCAAAGCATACTACTACCGGTGGTAGATAATACTAACGCATTCTAGTTTTTATAGTAGTTACAAAATACAAATGGCTGCTGCCATAATCTGCAGACTGGGTGGGTTGCCACAAGAACAATCTGAAATTCTTGCCGATGCATTCCATCTGCAGAGTAGGTTCCTACAAGAAGAATCTGAATAACATGCTGCTGCCATATTATTGCAGGAAGGTGTAGAATGCGACAGAAGAACAAAAGTTTCGGAAGGTTTCAACATTACGCGACACTGAAACTCTGAAAGACCGAGAGGCTCGAAGGGCGATAGTACTTACTGCAGGGACAAGGAGAGACGTCTGTTGTCAAATGCCAAAACTACAAGTTGAAATCCAGCAGCAGCTCACGCCTTCCTGCGCCCCAACACCGGAAATAGATTGAGCTGTTGGGGGAATGAAGCCTGGTCCGAGACCGTCCATGCTGCCTGTCCGGTCTCGCGCCAGACAACATCCCCCTCAACAAGATGGTGAACTCAAAGGAAGAAGATGAAGGGATGAGTTGTGCTTATACACGAGCTGCCTGCAGCACATGATGTAGCCTTGTGACAGACGACTGTGTGCAAAGCAAAGCTACACCCTCTCTTTCCTTGCTGCTTTCACACTACATCAGTCTTGCATGGACAAACAATGCCAAGAAGAGGCCTATGCAGCCTGATCGAGTCCAAGAGATTGAGACATTTAGTCATGGTAATGTATTTTAAAACATGTGGATCATAAACCGTAATCATGAGTAATATATGCTTAGCTATGATGATTATGCATGAAACAGCTATCCGCACCAAGATTCTGCAAATGGTCAACGCAACTTATAAAATTACAGAGAGAAAAGTCAGTTAACTACTACTGAAGAAAACTTGAGCCATCAATACACATATTCTTGAATGATTAAGCATAATATGGAGCTGCTGGTGGATAAAGGATTAGTAGAATAAATATATTTGAGACGTTTGTTCTTTTAGGATTGCTGGACTCTGACATCAGTTCATCATGATTTTATTCCAGAACAAAAGGGGTTCTCTCTTGCTCTGCTTCTTTTAGCTTTGCATTGGGTTGTCTGGTTGTTTTGATTCCAAGCTTAGCACTTAAGAAACTGGCCACGGGGCGCCCTGCTACAACAAAAGAGTCTTTTTGAGAGGCTGTGCATTAGTGCGAGGAAGGACCCTTGGAGGCAATTTGAAACACCTAATCGTGTTTTGCTACTTTTTTTAATATCCATTTGACATTGCGACAACATGTATTTTCTCTTAATGGACCTGTACCTTTTAGTTCGTGTTGTTCTTCCAGAGTAGAGTAGCTGTGTGAGGCTCATTGGACAGATTTATCATTGACATATCTAGATTTAATAGTTGGTGTACTCCCGTATCACAGCTGAAATATGAAAATGGTTGATTCTTCTTATACCTTTATCCGATACCATATTCCAGTTGAACTCTCTCTGTTCTCGAATTAATGCCATTAAGAGAATACATTTTTGTTTAGAATAGAATTCAATTTTTGTCTCTAATAACAATAATTTAAGATCGGAGGGAGTACCATCGAAATAGTATATACAATGCAAGCTTGTAGGATATAGAATACTGATACGGAGAAGAGTAGGCGGTTTATTAAGGAGAAGAGTATATTTAGTAGTATAGCTTATATATCTAGGACTGTCATATGTATTCGAGGAGGTATCTTGCCCCTCAAGTCATATACTCTCATATATACGGCCAAGAGGCTCATTGCAATGCATCTATCACATTTTACGCAATCTACAAATCTTACACGGTATTAGCGAGGGTTCCGATCTTGTGATCTAAACCCCACCGTCGCTTCCGTGCGCATCCCTGATAGATCAATCTTCTCGATCGCTACCGGGGGCAGCGCCCTTTGTTTCGCCACCGATCGTTTGATCCGCGTGCCATCGTCATCATAGAGTTGTCGCGGCATGCATCGAAGCTCCATGCGCTTGTAGTTCTGCATACGGATCCGATCCATGTTATTGGTTTCTTCAAAAAATCCATGTTATTGGCCTCATCATCGTCAAGAGTTCGCTCTGTGCCTTCAACCATCATCCGACAAGATCGCGTCACCGCGCGCACCAGGCACCATGGGGGATCGCACCGTGTAAGGGCACCACCGTGTCTCTCTTGGCCGTCGGTCACCCACTCTCCCTGCCCACCCTCGCTGTCTGGCCCATCAGGTCCGTTTTTCCGTGACGCGTGAGTTGCACCTGACACCAACGCCTGTCGCTCAAGTTGCTATGTTCAATTGTTTATTTATTCGTTGCATCGACAGAAAAACAATAGTAGTGCCAGCTGGAGGCTACGAGCACACACATGGAGGTGACTGCTGCTAAAACCACAACACGGTGTACATGGAGGTCCGGTACTGCTGCTGCTGCTGTTTTTCTCTTTTCCGGTCTAAGATTGGTTTGTGTCGCCCTGCCATTCATTGCCGTCATCGTCATGTCTCGCCGATCATCTTCGACATCCCCGAAGGACGAGGTTATTGCTGCGCCTACTAAGGCTGCAGCGACGACACTCCTGATCGAGCCTCTACTGCTCGCTGGTGTTGCCGCTTTCGCACGGTGGCACCCGTATCGCCTGGCCCACCCAACGCCTGGCCAACCGCACAGGCACTTCCGACCGGTCACTCGGCGTCCCCCGGCGCCGCTCGTCGGTGACTCAACACCAACAGCAACTCGACGCCTCCCACCAGTCCCTCGACGTCCCCCCACGCTGCCCGTCGGTGACTCAGCACCACCCGTAGGTTCCCCGGTCACCACTCAGCGTCTTCGGTCGACCACTTAGAGCCACTAGCGCTGCCACCTTGGTGTTCGGTCCTCGTCACGCTGGCTATCGATCTGAATCCGTGCTTCACGCCACAAGCTCACAGATATCGCCGCCGATGTGTTGAAGGATGACCGTTAGTCGTGCTCTTAAGCTGCGCCGTCTCCATCGCCATCAAGTCAGACTGTCCTGCTGAATTTGCTTGTAAGAACTTGCTGACTTTGTGCACTCGTGCGCATACGTTGACGTTTCGGGCTCACACCCTCCACCATGGCTTCCACGACGACCACGGCCACCTCGACTTCGGCTACTTCGGCAACAAAGAGCTATCATCCGCATGAAGTACTCGCTAGTTTTCTCTCCAGTCACAGCATCCGCAACGTGACAACGTTTTAACTGTTGGGGCTGTCGGTACATCGGCTTCTACCGTCGGCTTCTTCTCCACTGTCACCGTTTGCGATGATCCCGCTGTGATTGCCCGGGAGAGGGGGTGTTAGAGTATATTTGATTGTTTAGATTATGTATCTAGGACTGTCATATGTATTCGAGGAGATGTCTTGCCCCTCAAGTCATGTACTCTCATATATATGGGTCGAGAGGCTCATTGCAATACATCCATCAAATTATACACAATCTACAAATCTTACATGTTGAGTTACTATGCACTAACCAGTTATACCCAATAACTTAATCTGATGAGGAAAGGTAGATAATTCATTTATACTCTAACACTCCCCCTCACGTGCAGGCTTTCTTAGGCCACCAACGTGGAATGTTGGAGTGGGCTGCAATTTATTTAATAAATCACGCCAGCCGGAATTCAAAGTCGATACCTCTAGATCTGATACCATATTGAGTTACATGCACCAATCAGTTCACCTAAAAGCCTAAGTCTGGTGAGAAAAGGTGTGCAATTGACTTATGGTTCAATGTTGGAGAAACTAGCTCATACTCCGGTAGCCCCAAGGCTAGTGAAATGCATCAAAGATCGTAACCACTCATGTGGTCGATCATCGTTTTGGCAGTTGATCGCCGAGAGGAAGGCCATCTTCAGCTAGTTCAACACCTGGTCTATTTCGTTAGCGAGGTCTTGACGGAATCCAGGGTACGTTATCATGAGATACAAAAGTTAATTTATGCTATTGTTATTACTTCAAGAAAGTTTAAGCATTATTTCCAAGCGCATCGATTGATGTTAAGACTGGTTTTGCGATTGGAGATGTGGTAAGAAACCATGAGGTGGTTGGTACAATTGCCAAGTGGGTGATTGAGCTTGGCCGATATGAAATTACTTTTTCTTCTAGAAGGCGATCAAAGGCCAGGCATTGGTGGATTTCTTTACACAGTGGTTGGAAACTCGATTCCGCCAACTATCACAAACTTGGAGTATTGGGAGTCGTACTTTGATGGTTCTTTGTAGCTTTCGGGCATGGGGGCTGGAGTAGTGCTCTTAACTCTTCGAGAAAGATTTGATGCGGTATGTGCTTCGGATGCACTTCCGAGTGTCTAATAATGTGGCGGAATATGAAGCTCTTCTTCATGGGTTTCATGTGGCAATTTTGCACTGGTGTTACGCGACTAGAAGTTTATGGTGATTCTGCACTGGTCATTAATCATATTACCAAGTATTGGGATACTAACGACGACAATATGATTGCATATCATCAAGAGGTCCGAAAACTTGAGGATAAGTTTGACGGTCTTCGTTTTACTCATATTTCGCGCGGGAAGAATTCTGCTGCGAGATGAGTTGGCTAGACTTAGTTCTTCAAGACAGACAGATGCCGTCGGGTGTTTTCCTTCAAGTCTTGGAGAAGCCGTCGGTTAAAATTAACAAGAAAACAAGTGCTTCAGAAATTTAGACCGAGGAAGCGATCCTTGAAATGCCACAGACCGGTATAGTGGTCCCTGGCGCAAGTACAAACCGGGCCGGCGGTCCCTGCAGTTGAAGTTATGATAATTGATTCGGATTGGCGCATTCGAGTATATTGATTATCTAAAGTTAGGGATGGTTCCGGAAGACCAGATCGCTCGGCAACGGTTGGAAATCGAGCCGGGAAGTATTTGGTAATTGATGATGAACTATACCAGCGCGGAGGTGACAACATGTTGATGAAGTGCATTTCTACTGCCGATGGGATTCAATTGTTGGAAGAGATTCATAGAGGTATTTGTGGAAATCATGTGCCTTCAAAGACATTGGTTGCCAAGGCCTTCGGACCAGGATTTTATTGGCCTACTGCAGTTGATGATGCAAAGCAAGTGGTCGGGGTATGTGAGGGTTGTGAGTTTGTTGCACGCCAATCTCATGTTCCTGCTCATGAACTACGTATGATACCTATGACGTGGATGTTTGCTACTTGGGGGCTCTATATTATTGGACCTTTCAAGAAAGCGCCCGGGGGCTTCACCCATCTTTTTGTTGCGATTGACAAGTTTTCTAAGAGCATCTCCAACCGTTCCCTAAATGAGGTTCCTAAATGGAAATTTAGGATGTGATTAATAAAAATCATTCTCCAACCGTTCCCTATATGAGGTTCCCTATATAAGGTTGCTACATTTAGCCACCTAATTCTTACTCCCCAAAGAATATTTGAACTATTTAGGAAACAATTATTGGGAATGGTTGGAGTGCATCTCTTCTTTTTACTCCCAATAGATATAGCAACTCTCTAAAACCTGTCTTTTGGAAGTAAAATTATTGGGAACTGTTGGAGATGCTCTAAGTGGGTTGAAGCAAAAGCTGTGACTAAGACAACAACACATAAGGCAATTCGGTTCTTACGGAAGATATTTGTTCGGTTTGGCACACCACATTGCATTATTACGGATAATGGACCGCAACTTACTTCGGAAGAGTTTAAGCAATTCACGGAAGATTTTGGCATCAAGATTAATTATGCATCGATCTCACATCTGCAGAGCAATGGACAAGTTGAGCGGGCAAACGACATGATTCCGACCGGTCTTAAACCAAGGATTTATGAACACTTGAAACTTTATGCTCGGAAAGGGGGTCAAGGAATTGCCATGGGTCTTATGGGGGCTACACACGAATACCGGTCGTGCAACGGGGCAATCTCCATTCCCCCTTGTTTATGGGTCGGAGCGATGTTGCCTACAAAGGTTAATTTGATTTATGCTCGTGTGAGTAACTATGATGAAGAGAAGTATGATGATCAGCGTCGGATGGAGTTGGTCACAATAGAGGAATTGTGCGAACAGAGCTCTTATTCGGATGGCCAAGTATCATCAAGGATTGCGGCGTTTTCAAGACCGTAAGGTTAAGCCGAGAGACTTTCTAGTGGGTGATTTGGTGCCCAGGAAGATATAGTCAACAAAGAATCGGCACAAGTTATTACCGGTTTGGGAAGGGTCGTTTGTTGTTAACTCGGTCTCCGGACCGGGTGCATACCGACTTATGACAGCAGATGAGGAAGAAATTCTAAATTCATGAAATATTGATCAGCTATGTCGCTTTTATACTTAAGCTTTTGTGTATCTCTCCTTATGTACTTGCTATGCTTATGATAGATGTTTGATAATGGGAAATATATCAAGTTTTTTTCTATCAGTATAATTTTATGTATGTCTCGGCATCTTAATTTTGAATTAATTTATCGAGCCAGGGGCTACTAGTTGATAGTGGTCGGTTAAAATTTTACAATCCTAAATTTTTGGACCGATCGAATTTTAAAGTCATGTGATTTAGTTAACACACCGCCTCCATGAGTTATGCCCAATGCTATTGTGAGCTAGCGGTCATGGTTTGGTTATGTTTGGCTTAACTATTATTGATTGGCTATAAGGCGAGACCGGTCAAAACAGGATAGCGTTGAAGTATTAATGATCGGTTATTAAAGTTGAATTACATTAGACATACAACGTTTATTCCGGACCGCTGTAGTATTGCGCAAAAGGAAGAACTTTGTATGTTGAAGTAAGAAAGAAATAAATACCGGTCATAAATAAGAATAAAGTGAAATTGCCGTCGTTAAACATTCATAGTGTCTAAATTTACGTAAGTGCAATTATACACTTTTTGATCATTTTTTACAGATACATTACAAGACTCAAGTAGTTGAGCCCGGACCATCGGATGTTCCGGTATCACCGGTCTTGGGGTCTGCTATCAAGGAATCATCCAATGTTTCTTCGAGAATCCGACAAGTCCGACAACGCATCAAAGTTCGGATCGTCGAATTCAGCTTCGGCGACTTCTCCGACACCTTTCAGCGGCTTGGTCCATGGCGAGCGAGCTGCGGCAACATCCGAGTGGTTTGAGCATCGGATGTACCAGGAGGTCTTTGACAAGATGACTCACGCTTCCAATGAGAGAATTCTCCGACTCATTGAACCGGTCTTCGAGTAGTGTCGGGATGAGCGCCAATCTTGATGAAGTTGAAGTCACAATCCTCCACTAGTGTCCATGACTAGATCGTTGCCGCAATTTGGGCACCTCCGGAGGCGGCAACCATCATGGAATGTTCCTAGATGGGACGAGGAGCATCCCATAGTGTCGCTTCGGCATTAAAATTATCATTCGTGGGATTTCTCCTCCACCCAAGTATTCTACCGGTCTTTTGGTACCAATGGAAAACTCTGCAAAGATGAAGATCGAAGAAGAGCGGTATTAATGGATATATAAGACCGGTATTATGAAGTGTAGAGGTAGACTTACGCCTGTGAGATACATCCGATTTCTAGACTTCGCCTTATAATTAATGTTTGAGGCCTTCGACCTCGCCTATTTCTTCGATAGGTGCAGGATTTCTTCTTCTTTTATCTTGAGGGCTTGTCGGGCGGACTCGTGCGCTTCTTTGACAACCCTTTCTCTTTCTGCCTGAGTAGTCTTGGCAGCTTCGAGCGCTCTGTTCAAGTCAGCCTTGAGTTGTGCATTTTCTTCTTCGTTTGCTTTGGCGGATTGGCGAGCTTGTGCTAGAATAATGTCCTTGTAGGTCAACTCGCCTTCCAATTCCCCAATCTGAGTTGCTCGCATCTCCTCAAGTCTCTTGCCTTCTTCTAAGTCAGTATCCCGATGCGACACTTTCTCTTGGAGGGTTTCTTCCATTTTCTTGTGGGTCGTAATCAGATCTTGTTGGACTGTAATAAAACCGGACCGGTCGATTTATGGCAGAAATATTGGAAGAATGAGCTTAATGCTGAAAGTCAAGAGCGGTCAAGAGATAGTTTACCTTGGAATTATTTCTTGATTCTAAGGATTTCTCTACGGTGATCCTCCATGATCCGGTTGGTGTTATTGAGGTTCGCTCTCGCCACATGAAGAACTATCTCTTGACCCTCCGGTCCTTCAGCAGATGATGAATTAAAGTTGAATTACATTAGACATAGAAGCGAGATGATGGCTTGGATTTCTTCTCTCGGTGGCTCTTGAATGCCACCACTCGGTCCTTCAACACTCCTCTTGCTAGCGAGGTTGTGTCGAGGAGGTAGAGACCACTTCTTTTGTGACCGAGCTGCCGTAGCCGCTGGTCTACGGAGAGAATCGGACCTCCGTGGGATGTTGGCTAGAGGATCCTTTGGTACACTTGTACTTTGGGACCCTCCGCTTGTAGATCTCTGGATTATGGCCCGGGAAGCTCGGCGTTCTGTTCGATCGGTGCTCGTTCACGGCACTTGTCTTCCGCTTTTTGTGCCGTGGACCAAGTATCTCTCGGTATAGTGGGCACAACATCAGCATTGTCGTCCGAATTGTGGATGACTTTTGTCGTTGATTGGAGGGATGCTAGACGGTTTTGCCGGACCGCCTCACTTTCTTTGTAGGACTGGCAATGGGGATTGGACTGAGTCCGAGCGACCTCCATGTAATCTTCTCCCCATTAGTCGTCCGTAGGAAGAGGTGGATGGCTCTTGAACCTATCAAGATCCTGTATGGTAAAAGTATTATGTCACAAAGAATTATGGAAGATATGAAGAGTTGAAATTTACTCATGAAGATTTAGACATTACCGACGCTCGAGGATTTTTCGAGTTGTACGCAACACCGACCTTGTTGCAACCTCGAGTCGTCGGAATTAGGTTGTAGCAGCTTCTTGAAGTGATTTGTCAACTCCTTCGAGTTTGGGCGGTTAGTGCCATCACCGGTATTATTGCTTTCCTTGAAAAGCCACCCAGGAGTGGGTTGCCGCTTGATGGGTTGGACCCCACACACGATAAAACTCCGGATGATCATCTCTGTTGTGACCTTCTTTTCTTTCTTTAGGTTATTGAGCAAGGTCGGTAGAGTTGCATCGTCCTGGATTAGCTCATCCCCGAGAGTGTCGGGATTCCAGTTAGGGAGCTCTCCGGCCACATTGGCATTCTAAGAAGCAGAGCGGATTCGGGATTGTCACAAATGAACCGTTCATTCTTCTAGCTGGAAATGCTCTTGTTCAAAGAGAAGGAGAAATACTCATCGAGTGCCGGCTTTGGATGCCAACGCCTCCAATGGCATGGCGGTTGTTGGAAGATTGAAGAGGGCGGATGTGAAAAAGATAATGGAAGAGTTTGAAATGGGGACGGACCCCAAGGAAGTCTTCACAAAGATGGATAAAGATGGAAATGTGAAGGATTGAGTTGGGATTTAGATTCACCAACTCTAATCCGTAGAAGTGGAGAAGACTGCGAAAGAAAGAGCAGCAAGGGAGATCAAAGCCGTGAGGAAAATAAGGAACGGAAGACTACCCGATGGTTGTCTTCAAATCCCCAAGAAATGTCTCCGGCTTCGGGAGCAGCCCGGTTGATCATTGGTTTCGGAGGCAAAACTCCTTCATTAACTAATGCCTGGAGATTGGCCTCGGTGCAGCTACCGGCCTTGAACTCTTGAACTCTGAATGGGAGTTGGTCACGAGGGATGCCAGCGAGTGGAAGAAGAAGGCCACTCGAGGTTAATATGTAAAATTTATCAACCGATTTGATCGATCGAGAATTTGGATTTTAGCGATATTCCATTAAGTGGGATATCGGTTATGATTGATTTCAACGATGTCGGTGATAATTCCTAGTGCGAATCTCTAGGAGTATCAGATTTGAGACCGGTCCGGACCGGTTAAAAAGTATGTTCTTGGTGGAAACAGCTAAGAGGTTTGCAATTGGTGGCCAAATCTGGTCGGGAATTTATGAAGACAAGCATAGACTCTTTCAAAAGACTCTTGCATTATTTGTGCTACTCAAATGATACAAGAGTCGGGGCTATACCTAATTACGTGCACCTGACCGGTGCACTCGTGTTCAAAGAGCGGTCTGTAGAGATCACAGGAAGTAGAAAGTCGTGAAGAAAGGAAGAGAGCGGTCCGTAGAGACCGTGAGAGAGAGAATAATGAAGATTCAATCGGTGGATTGTTACATTATTTGAAACGCTCAAATGATACAAGAGTCGGGGGATATACCCAATTAGGTGCACCTATCCGGTGCACTAGTGGGAAATTGTTCAACTTTCAGTACATAATTATGTGGTATGGAGGATAAAAGACCATTTTTTTTTTTTTTTGCTTTTTGAAGCCAAATCGCAAGAAGAAGTAATCTAGAAGATGAAGTTCTTTTTACTTTCACGCTAGAATCCGACCAACATGCGGAAGACTGTTCGGTCATATTCAAGGCAAAATAAAAAAATTACTCTGGGGTTGTTGTCATATACTTACCTTACGGGTATACATTGATTAGAAGAATGATTAGACAAGGATATGGTGGCTTATTGAAGACATAAGACCAATCGGGAGGGCCCACGGGGTGGTGTCCGACCGGTACAAGATAACGGAAGGTTCCATATACCGGTATGGAAACAGAGACGGATAGTTATACCGACTTAGGTTTGGCGTAATCATCAAGACAAGCACAAGTTTAGTCGTAAAGGACTCGAATAGATAACGAAGTTTGGAGATAGACTTTCTAAGTATGTAAATATTGTAACCGGCTAGGATTTTGCATGTAACCCTGCCTCCCGGATATATAAGGCTGGCGGGGCCCCTCAAAAACGATCTTACGCACTAGCAATATTCTAAAACAATACAACTCATACAAGATGTATGATATTACTCTCAATTGAGGAACCCGAACCTGTCTAAATTCTTGTGTGTTCTTGTATTGCACCATCGAGTTCTTGGTTCGTATAGGGCTAGGTAGTTTATTGCCGAGATAAAGACTCGACAACAACATGTTGGCGAAGAAAGGCTTCAACAAGATAGCAAAGCCAAACTTGTATGCACGAAGCCTCATCAAGTTAGCCACACTAAAGATAGTCCCACATGTTTACATCAAAGAATAATAATGTGTACATCACAAGTTACCATTCCATTTACTCTTATCACACTTTAGTTTCAACCCTTCCATATCTATAATATCAACTAGTAAATGTGGCGCACTCCATCTCACCAAGAACCTCGAATGGCCCACGAACAAAGCCGACAAACGCCCCAAGCGAGAGATCCAGGCAGGGAGCAAAGAAGACATAAATCCACGATGAATTAGGCCAAGTGGCCTAGCTGGTGAGACAGGACGAGGAAGGAAATTACTTACATTTCATGACCGAGTACATGCTAACGTAGGTCCAACATGAGAAATGTCGAACATGTAGGACCAGCCCACTGGCCCAAAGAGAACTCGCTCAGGGCACAACGTTGAGGTGACACAACCTTTCACATGCATGCCACGCTACAAAATCCGGACGTGTCCGTGCGGAAGCCACACACGTACTCCAAAATGTCGTGCGGCCTCGGAGTCTTTTAGCTGTCCAGCTTAAGACTATATAGCTCAAGCATCACTAACCGTAGTTAATTCCTCTAAAGCTCAGCCGTTAGCCCTTCAATCGGTCGGTGGGCTTCATGGAACACTCATAACCCTAGCAACTGCTGCAGCTAAGAGCCTCCACCTACATTGTCGTTGGTCCCCCTCCGGCCCTCCCTACCCGTCCGTGGCAGCTAAGAGCTTCCACCTACACTAATGTTGGCTTCGCTGAAGATGTTGGTTGCAGCTCCCATGAAGATGTTGGTGGTGGTGACGAGGTCAACAAATTTCTTAGCATGGCGGCATGGAGCATTAGGTTTCCGGATGATGACATCAAGATGGGGATGATGTCGTCGTTGTAGAATAATTTTCTATGGTCCCTTCTCCATTTTGTCGTGGTTAGATCTGACCATGACAAAGGACTAGTGAGATCATGTTTTGTTTTTCTGTTCTTTGGTGCAGAAGAGTGAAGAAGAAAGATACAAGAAAGAAGATTGGTCTCACTTCTACCTACATGAATGTTGGTCGTTGTTATTTAGGTACCTATTCTCAGCCAGTTTGTTGAGTGTCTACCTATGTGGTCATCTATATGAATTGTCGTATAAGTTTAGAGTTGAGATTAGGAGCTATATCATGTGTGGATTCGGTTGTAATCTCTCCGTATTTCAAAGAGATTTGTAACATGGTGTATACATATTAATACAATTCTTCATTCGTCTGAAAAAAAAAACTTGCCACGTCACTTCAATTTCTCAGCCATCCGATATTAATTTAGCATCTCAGAGCCGTGCACCCACAACTTGCGTGCCACTTGAGTTGTTGCCGCTAGACGAGCGTTGGATCCCCGGGTAACCATTTCGTTTTATTACTATGACTACATTTTTTATTTTGTTAATGTTGCTATATTTTTCAAGTAACACGTACTAATTATTTTTAAATTACTGCAGGTTAAGCGCAGCTGGCCTTCTCCCGTTGTGCAGAGCTTGTTCAGAGCCACGACAGGTGGATGACGATAGAGATCCTTCGAAGAGGTTCGGTTTCGACCGCTCACCGCTTGCGGCGTTGGTCGATCGATGGAGGCCTCGAGACCCACACATTTCACTTCCCTTGTGGGGAGATGGCACCGACACTTGAGGACGTGTCGTTCTTGTTTGCTCTTCCTACTGCTGGTACCACGATATGCGCTCCCGACGTACCGGACAGCCGGCGGGAGGACCTCTTAGCCCGTTTCGAGGGTATAGTTCGTCAACCGGCGCACCTCCTTACCGGACTCTTCCTACGAGGCAGCAGCACGGGCCTACAAAGAAGTGGCTTCTACAGTTTCAGGTAATCAGTTGCAAAGTTATTTACATTTTGTAATTCTTATTTACCTTAGGGACTAACTAAATTTTGTATCACTACTCGGGCGGACTACATTCACCCCGACGCGGACGACGCTATCGTGGCCCGGCACTTAGAGGCCTACTTGTTGTGGCTGTTTGGATAGATCATGTTCACGAGTTCCCATGGGAACTCGTGGGCAAGGAGTTCATCCACTTTGCTCGGGAGATAGCGGATGCTCCCATTCAGGCTGTTCCGCGATACGGTTGGGCCTCTGCAGGTGTTGGCAGCGACGTACCGTGGTCTTCGTGTTTCGTGCATGAAGGTGGACCCGCACTCGGTGTTCACTGGATACCCTTTGCTGCTTCAGCTTGTGGTCATACGAGCATTTCGAGTATCGGCAGACCGAGTGATAGACCTACACGCTTAGGGATCTGGTTTCTACGGTGACGGTGACGAGGACGGCCCTACGATGGGTACGATGTGGTGCGGACGTCGGGTAAGCATTCTTTGTTACATCCAAGTACATTCCTAACTTGTTATACTCCCTTTGATTTATTCTCTTTTGTTGCTAATGAAATTTATCTTTCATGTAGCCCACTTGGACTAACGTACGGGTGCACAAGGCGTACTCCGAGTACGTCATGGAATTCGACAGGATCGACCTCGAGGAGGACGTGCGTTGGACGCCGTATAGTACCGCGAGATGTGGACTCTAGGGCTCGGCTGGACCGTCGACCTTATGCACGAGAGACCGCGAGTACCGGCTCACACGTAAAGCTCTCGTGGTCGACATCATCGTGGAGGAGTACTCACCTCGCCGAGTCATGCGTCGCTTTGGTCGTCACCAAGTCTTTCCGTTGAACGTCCCTCGCGTCGTTTCGGCTTCAGTGCACTCGTAAGTTTTTTATAATATTTTTAATAAATGCACTATTTACTTGATAGTTACGATGTTAATATATTTTACTTCAATGCGGATACATGCGTAGAGGCCAGGCTGCAGGGACTCTTTGGTGGCCACGGATGGAGTCCTAGGTAGTACAGTGAGATGCAAGCATCGCAGGACGTGATTCAGGAGTCCGGACCCTTCACGGTTCAGGCGTACGAGGAGTACCTTCGTTGGTTCGTGCGTCGCACACGTACGAGGGTTACTCACACCCAACGCGAGGAGAGAGGCACATCCCGTCCTTAAGTGACTCCTACTCCACTCACGAGAGATCGAGCACGTCGTTGGCGGTAAGATGAAAAACAAATAATTTTAAAATGTCTGAGTTATACTATGCTAGTTGTACTATTTTTTTAATATATGTGACATTTACAGGTTAACATCATCAACGATATAGCCGTGAAGTCCGGATCGATGCTCACCCGCATCGGGCGGGGATTCAGCTCACCACACACGAGCTGGCGACGTCGTTGAAGAGGATCTACGACAAATCAGTGGAAGCAATCAAGCTCAGCTCCTGTACGTCGGCGTGTAGAGCGGACACCGACGTAGTTCTCACGCATATGCACTCTATCGCACGCACAACAACTACAGAGAGTACAAGACCACCTCCTTGTTCGGGTGTTCGTCTACGTAAGTATATAATGATTACTTTTTAGAATAAATGATATCTAAACAATAGTTCACATGTTAATTTTGAAATTTATTACAGCTCCACATAGCACTACTTGGCCACCTACGAAGGGACAGCAGGATCTTCACGCGAGCCACAAATGACACCAGGTAATACATGCTTTTATTTTTGTAATTACATGTATCTGCTTCATTATTTTCAATAAATACTATCGAAATAATAGTTCACATGTTAACTTCAAAATTTAATACAGTTCCACGAGCACTACTTGGCCACCTCCGGAAGGCACGGAAGGCTCTTCACGTAATGACACCGGGTAATATATGCATTTATGTTTGTAATTACAAGTATCATACAAATGTATTTATGTTTTTTTTTTGCCCAAATACAATTATATTTTTAGGATCTCCCATCGGTGACTTCGACGACGATGGGATCTTTACACGCCGGATGGTTACGGTCGACGATCGCCTTCACCGGCGTTCGACTTCGAGTTCGACTTCGGCGATAGTCTTCCTGCATCGCAATTCGTGATACACCACTACCGACACAGCCCTCACAGCCCTCACATGACGTGCACGTCACACCTATTGCTGCACCTCCTTGACCTGGTCATCGGATAGTACCTCCGTCCCCTCTCACGTACTCGCGGATCACGTGAGAGCGCGACGTAAGGTACCTCGACCTGGCACGGTTAGAGGGCTTGCGCCTAAGCGTGGTAGGCATTAGACACTTTGCGTATCACTATTATGTTGACTATATGTATTAAGACATGTATTTCTATCTTATTATGTATTATAATCATATGTGTACTTTTATATTAATCTTTTTTATGTTTATCTTTATATATATTAAACTAGGTGATACTGCAGCGCTTTGTCATGGAATTCCTTAATAATATATGTGATGCTAAGTATTATTGAAATATCTATGTTCGGTGTTGGATTCGATAGATCTAAATTGCTAATTGATAGATGGACAACTGAGACGCAAGCATCACGGTGGAAATTATTGAGATGGTGTGACAATATGAGAGTTGAGAGAATTGACATTTAAAGAGCTATAGTGGAGAGAATTGGCATTTAAACTGTAGAGATTATTGAGATGATGTGCAACATGAGAGTTGAGAGAATTGATATTTAAAGAGCTATAGTGGGTTGCATCTTTTATATATAAGTAGATTACTAAGCGTAAATATTTTAAATAAAATTTTTGTAACAAAATGTTTTATAAAATTATCGTCGACTGTAATCGCCTCTCTACCGGGCGACTTTAAAAATCGCTCTATTAGCCCTAATCGCCCGTTTAATGGGCGATTGGCCTGTTAGTTTTACAATTTTTTTTGCCCGGCTGCTAGTAATATTAAATTATTTTTAAAATCCGTTATTAATAAAAAAAA
>JAUNZO010000444.1:0-222452 GCA_031894775.1 Chloris gayana
ACTACAATTCGGGTTTTATTGTCTCTTGCTATTTCTCAAGATGGAACCTACGCCAGATTGATATCCAAAAAGCGTTCTTGCATGGTCTGCTTCATGAGGATGTCTATATGAAACAACCACCAGGTTATACAAGCTCAGATTTTCCTAACCATATTTGCAAGCTTGATAAGTCTCTTTATGGCCTCAAACAAGCTCCACATGCCTGGTTTTCACGGCTCAGCTCTAAACTTCTTCAGCTCGGGTTTCATGCCTCAAAAGCTGATGTGTCTCTCTTTATTTTTCAACAAGGTGGCATTTATATGTATATCTTAATCTACGTTGATGATATTATTATTGTGAGTTCATCCTCCTCGGCCACCGATAAGCTTATTCTTCAGCTCAAAGAGGATTTTGCGGTCAAGGATCTCGACCCACTATTTTTTGGGAATTGAGGTGCATCATACTACAGATGGCATTGTTCTTTCTCAGCATAAATATATCCAAGATTTTTTGCGCAGAACCAATATGCTTGCTGCAAAAGGTACTCCTACCCCTATGGTCGTTGCTGAGAAGTTATCTTTGCGTGATGGTGTGCGGCTTTCTCCAGAGGTGGGCGCAGCTTGCTTCTCGAATTAGTGGATTCTTTCTAATGGATTTGAGAGAGGCTTTTGTTCAATGAATTCTTTAAATACTAAGTTGAGAAATGAATGAGAGATCAATATTGGAATGATTGCTTGGTTATATTTACTGAGCAGATTTTTGTTTTCACCAAACAAAGGATAAAGCATTTTTAGACAATGATAAAGTGCAAAATAGAATTGAATTTTCTTGATATTCCAGGATTTTATTTTACTTAATGTTCTATACTTTACCTTAGTTAGTTCGGGTTGTGAATAATTCCTTCTTTAAATCATCATTTTTGACATTTTTATTTACAATTTGTGTCTTCGTTCACTACTATTATGGGCGTCTTGTTTTTGTTTTGTTCTTGCCTATTCAGCTTGGGAATACCAAGTTTTAGATGTTTCAGTCCGTGTGAATGTGCTCATTACACTAAATGCACGATATTTATGGAGCAATAATCGAGGTACCTAGGGCTGGCTGTCTAGCCGGCTCGGCTCGTGATCAGCTCGCTCTAGCTCGTTAGCATAAAGAGCTAGTTTGACTCGACTCATTATACTAGCGAGCTAATGATGCAACTCAGCTCGGATCATTGTGCTCACGAGCTAGCTCATTATGGCTTATCGAACTTATATAAAAACATATTTTAAAATACATATAAGTTAAAATCATGGAAGCTAACATATAAAATACATATATTAGATCATCAAATATATTTAAAATCCAAACTAAATATTTCTCATCTAAATCAATCTAGATAACTCAAATATATCTTCTTAGAAAAATATAACATGTTAACAAGAATATAATAACTAAGTATTCATTATAAATGTTATATGACAAAGATAGTAGTGATCCAACTTAACCTTTACCAATGTTAACCATCAATCACAGCAACATTTTAGAAACTCATATCTCTACATCATCCCCGACTTCTAAGTTTTAAAAATATGTGGCTCGTTAGGCTCGTGAGCTAGCTCACGAGCTAGCTTCAGTTGGCTCATTATCTAAACGAGCTAAATAATTAGCTCAACTCGTTCCAAATTGAAATGTACAAACCCTAAAATAAATAAATAGTTAAGTCTGCCCACAAGAATTATCAATATAAACAATACATCCCCGCTATCTAAGGGCAGAAGAACAAAAATCAGAGTGCTGCACCACTTCCCAATACCCCAACTTGCGATTACCAATCTATTCTAGAAGTCAACAGGTGCCAAATAACCTACATGACAGGGACACGTCACAGAATGCAGCATATATACATAATGCATGGACGTACCGACACCTCACCTTTCTGCTCCATCGTTCTCTCATCAAGTGGTTATTCCCTTCTGTAAGCAAACCACGAGAAGCAATAGCCCTAATTCGTGCCTATAGATACCTGACAATAGCTTATACCGCGTGCAGCAGAATGTTAAATGAAAGGAACAATGGACACTTAAAAAAAAACTGCACACGGCAAGTGAATTCAAACCAAAAACATATGTGAAAAGGAGGAGAAAGGGCATAGAATTCATCCTTAGTTTATGCCTGCCAATTTAGTTTTTGAAAATATGTGGACCCAAGTAACATATCCTTGTTAAGAGTGAATGAGGGAGTGCGATGCTAGTAAATTGGTAACAAACATTTTTCTATTTTTTCTCTACTGCCTGGCAGAACATATTACACTATATTGAGAGTGAAATTAAGGTTACACATGTAACAAAGGATAGAGAATTAGTGACAATGAAAATGCATACTATTAAACCTCAAAATTGGAAGATAACATGTAGTTTAATGTGTATCCGCAAAGCAACTGAATATAGTACACCGCAAAGCTTTTTCTAAGTTGTGCAAGCTTCAGAAGGAAGAAAACGACATCAAATTATTTTTCTATAAGTTGGAATTCTTTCTTAAATTGGAGCTATTCATAAGACTCCAAGCCATGCAAGATTAGGAAGGATAGGCGGAACAAAATGTAGATTCAAACAATATAACTTACCTCTAATACAATGGTAATAATAGGTGAATTTTAAATATGTGGAGGGGTATTTTAGTCTAAGTTTTTTTTGTAATGGCAGGGCTAGGTAACTTTCATTTTCTTTTTTCCTCTAATTCATGTGGTAATTTCTAGTTCTTCAGAGTGAGTGAATCTGGTGATCAAATATATGTATAAATAGAGTTTAGCTGCTAATAGTTGTTTCATTAATTGTGATAACAGCGGACAAAATCTCTCTCTCTCACCCCCCCCCCTCCCCCCTAATTAGCCTAGCGTTTTCTTCCCCACTAGAGTGAACGTCGTTACTTCTTTTCTTGGTTATGTATTTAGATACAATAGAGTAAACTTTTATGTGAAAAATGTATGAGAGAGGGAAATAATAGAAGGTTTGATACAAAAGCCTGTGGTAAGCTGGAAAATGTATTATATATATCAAAGCATATGCAGGAAATGTCTCGCCAATTAAAACATAGTTTCCAAGCGCATATTTATCTAGTTTACAAAAATGAAATTTCACATCGTAAAACAATACCTTGAAGGAGCAGAAAACAGATGCATGCAAGACACAAACGACTCAGCTAGCTAGCAGACTATTATAATCCTGGTTACAGCCAGAGATAGACGTAAACTTCTGCTAGATTCTGCCGACAGGAATTATCAATAATCTCTCTCCCGTTATCTATAAGGGAAGAAGAAAAAACAAGAGTACTGCACGCCTTCCAAGTACCCCATCTTTGCAATTACAATCAATTTTTGAAGTCAACAGGGGTGCCAAATAAGTGAATATATAGCCTACCTGAAAGGTACACGTCACAGCATGCAGCAGATATACTAGTATTTTGCTGGTAGGATGCATGCATGCACGTACTGCTCTAAGTGACACCTCACAACTCCGTTCCATTATTCCTTGCATGCACTGATACCTTCTCTACACAAACCAAGAGATGTAGTAGGCCAATTCCTCGCTATAAATACATGCCATCGTTCACACAATCTCTACACAAGTAACAAAGATAGAAATCTTCTCTCACTGTCTGGAGAAGCTCTATATATCAAGGTATAACCCAGACAGAAAGCAGACAAACAACCATGGCAACCAAGTTCACAACCTCCATTGCACTCCTCGCCGCCACCTTCTGTTAGAGCACCTTCACATAAGGTATCATGGATGCAATCTAACCGTTTATTATAATAGGTAATACCGTAATTAGTCCTTTAATTAAATAATAATCTTTGTTGCCGGCGGCGCTGCATATGCGGGGTTCCCTGCTTATCCCCGATGCCGTGCCTGTCGCTGCAATCTTCTCCGTTCAGGCCGGTAAATTAATCTGTTGGTCCCACGGTTATGTGCTGGTGTGGAAATAAATTACACAGGACCCGGGTCCTTTACAAATCGGTAGGACCTCATCTCCCTTACGCCACGTGTTAGTCTACGATACTCAAAGCAATCCTGTCCCAGCCCTGTCTTATGTGCGCCCATCACGGCATCACATAATGCCGTCTTCCATCTATGTCCAGCAACTACATCTACGGAAGTCTGAACCAGTGCCGTGGACATTCGCGCTTTGAGCGAAGATAGTGGTGTCTGTGGGCACCTATAGAGGCTGGTGAACACTGTGTCGCCGATTGGCTGGCCGTGGCAGTCCTAGATCGACGACGGCTACACCATATGTGACAGTACGGGCAACCTGATTTCCGTGATTCATAATACGACGCTCAGACTTATCAAAACAAGAACGTGGTGATGTTCTTCTCCGTCTTCAATAACTTGATCTCAGAGGATGGTAACAGTTGTTGGAGGAAGACGACGTTACGCGATGGGAACAGATCGAGATTGATTTGAGATCGTGATTAACATGTGGCGTGCGAGGAGACGAGGTCCTACAGATTTTTGAAAGACCCGGGTCCTGTGTAATTTATTTCCTGCTGGTGTCACCCTCACAATTGGATCCAGTACCTCCGTTCGTTGCTGCCTCCTTCAAGGCAGATCAGATCGAAGAAACAAATCAGTTGAACAATCGTTCTCATGAAGCTTCAATTGAAGTCAGCCTCAATTCAGTTTCATTTGCAGAAATACCACCACAAATTTCTGCATTACTTGATTCCCGATTCCATATTATATTTCAGACGTAATGGAACATTTAATTCCACAAAACTCTTATTTTGGACTTCAACTCTACGACAAGGTCAACATGGCGAGCACTAGTCTTCGCTCATAGTGCCATACAATTAAAACATCGCAAATCCAACACAATCTACCGACTAAGCATGCTGATCGGAGAGATAATGGATAATGGAAACTACAATGACAACATGCGGGAGAGTAGCAGGTTGGATCATGGCCTCGACAGTGCTGTTGTGGGGAGCGCAGAGAACCCTTACGATTGCGATTGCCGATGCTAGGATATGTTCATCATGGCATGCGTGGCGTTGCAAATCCACGTCGCGGCGACAACACAGCAGACACCAGACAGCATCGGCAGCTAGGCGACCTTGCCGCACCCTGATGTAGCTAGATGTAGTCCTTGGTTACTGAAGGGGATCGTCGTCAAACTCTCGGGCTAGGTCGAGGTGCGCTATCCAGCGCCGCAGCCTTGATGAAACCTAGTCGTCGCCGCTGTTTAAGACCTCAACCAAGACGAAATAAAATCGAGATAAGTACTAACCGATTACCATATTGCCCTTTGTGATGAGGACATCACGCCCTCGGATATAACCAACACTCCTCCAATACACATACATAATTCAAGGGCAAAGACTAGAGCACGACAATTGAATTTACGGGTGAGCATGTTCCTAATGATCTCTTTATTTATATTTGAGAATATATTACTACCTAATGAGTTAATTATTGTTAGGAACCATGGAGATATGATAATATGGTTAAGGAGGAGGTTAGAGGCGTGGAGGGCCAGCAAGGACGTCCATGTCAAGTTGGAGGCCCAAACAAAGTCGACTTCGATTCTGTTTCGGAGTCCAGAAACAGCCTGCACCAAAACGGACGCCCTGGTCGCATACGAAGTCCGTTTGGGACGTTCTTTATATGGATGGAAAGATAATTTGATAACCTTTCCATTGGCGCTGGTCTCATATCCAAATTCTTCCCGATCCGTCGGGAATTGCCGAAATACTAAGCGTCCAGAAACTGTCCCGGTGTTGCACCACCGTCTTTTGGCCTTTGGGCCGTGTATTTTGTTGAGCCCACTTAGGGCTGCGTCCAGGGGAGATGGACGACCCTAGGGACCTCATAAGCAGCCGCCGTCCCTTCCTTAGGGTTTGGGGTTTTGCTTAGATTATTCTGTCAAGAACAGTTTCGCCGTTTCGTCGGTTTGTGAGACCCCAACTCGTGAGTTTAATCATATATTTGCAATTTGGTTGCTTCTATCTGGTTCTTGCTTGTGTTCTTCGATTCGCATGCAAGGATTAGCCTTCTTGGCGAGGTCAATCGTGCTTGCACGGTTGATAACCAGAGGAGACGTGGTGCTGCGATTGCGGGGTTCGGAACGTGTTGTTCGGAAGCCGGATCGATTTGTGTCAAGCCTCCGTCAAATCGCTGTTTATCGGAACCTTTCAGAAGATCGGGACACCCTAGTCCATATTACTTTGATACTTATAATACATGTGGATTGAGAAGGTATCATGATAGCGATCTAAATTGTTGGATGAAGAAATTGAACGGTGTGCATTTATTTTGGAGTACTGTAAAAGTTCTCTTCTGTTATTGGTTTCTGTCCGTGGCTCAAGCCCAACTCCACCGCCTCCGAGTGCCACCACTTGTAGGTACAACAACATCCAGCTCAGTGCTTGTCTCCTTATCTTGGCCCTCATTACCCCAACTAGCCAATGCTGCACGTTGCTTCATGGAGTAAGCATTATTGAGGCATCACTGTGTGCCTGCCTTTGTGTTGGAGGCATTACTATCGATGCTAACATTCTTCTAGGCAAATGTGGAATGTCATGCCCTGACGGCTTTGCTTGCCCGCACTAAATTGGAGCATGAATAATGTGATTTACCTCTACTGCTACTACGTTCCTGTGGTGCCACCAGAAGACCTAAAGCTGTTTCCGACCCCGGCAATAGGTCAAGATCAATAATGTTTTGTTTTCTATCAGTGTGCTTGTTTAAGCTATGTTAAAGTTTGTACGTGTCCATATTTTCTTCCCTCCACCATAAATAAAGTTTTGCATGTTGTGGCTTGTGACTCAAAAGAACATTTGATTCAAAAAGAGTGGATGTTTATTTCCCATGTAAAATGTTCGTGGATCATTTGTATTCATGAAACGTTAGCCCTACACAAGTTCAGATACTACAAAAGTGATTAAAAGCTAATCCGATTTTTCCAGGGTCCCGTGACCTTCAGAGTTTTACTAGCACCTGATTTGGTCCGTCACCTTTAAATCAGACATTATTTAACATGCAAATTTATTTTTAAGTTTGTGAACTATTAGAAACTACACTGAGAAAACACCTCCATGTTGACGACTCTGAATCAATATTGCAAAGAGATTTTCGAACCATCTCCACTTTTATATCTGAGGTATGGTTGTTAAGACCAAAAAGTGTCAAAGAACACAAACTTATCTTTGTAGGCTTTCTAGGCACCCGTTAGAGGGACGCACACGAAGGAACCAGGATTATAATCATACAACATGTATCAACTATGAGAAATTTACAACAAATGAATGTAGGATAATTTAATCAACTCAATGTCTGCAAATACAAATACAACTAAATACGTAAAAGTGAGTTAGAGACAAACACCGGTGTAAACTGACAACAAAGAAGACCTGGCATACAGCTGATCATGAAGACCTAGCTAGCTAGGTGATGGGCAATTAAGCAACATTTTTTGCTAGTCTGCTAGTAGATAAGTTAAAATGTTCAGCTATGTCAATGCGCTAGCTACAATAGATTCACAATATTAAAGGATTTTCCTCTAGCCATGAGCTATGTAACCCCAAGTTCATATTTATCTAGGAAAATATTTGGTGCAAACCACCTATTCTGTGAAATTGTGAAAACCCTCCCAAGAAACATACTTAAATTTTTTTCAAAAATTCTGAAACTTGGTATACATGTGTACGATACCATAGGAAACATGCACACAAAAATTCTACTGTTCCCTTATTTGTCATTGAAATGTTTCAATTCCCTTATTTTCTGTCAGATTAAAATTTGTATCCCTTATATGCCACTCCAGTCATTTTAGTTGATAGAAATATTTGCTCCAGTCACTAGAATGTTTATCCTACAGTAGTAAATAGGTTTGTCTTAGGATATACTTTATGTCAAAAATGTTTCAAATTTTTTTGATGAATATTAGTGATAAATATTGTTTTTCCTCAAAACTACCTTTAATTTTCATCGAGAATTTTTGATTTTTTTTTTACATAAAGTACACACTCGAGACAGACCTATTTTGATACTATAGTACAAACATTATAGCAATAGAGGCAAAATTTTCTATCATCCAAACTTACTAGAGTGGTACATAAGGGATTCAAATTTGTATCCAATGGAAAATAAGGGAATTGAAAAATTTTGATAGCAAATAAGGAAAAGGTATAATTTCCAATGGCAAATAAGGAATTTACCCTAAACACATCTACTTTGTGATGGTGGAGAATTGTAGTGTTGTCATGCTTATTCCGAGATTTAGTCACATCAACATATTTACGATTCAGATCAGGAATCTCAGTCTCGTGCTTTACACAAAAGGAATTGACCTCCTCAAGAAGATGTTCCCAACCATCATTTCTCAAGTCACGAAGTAGCACTTTTGTGTTTGAAACTGAATCCACTGCATGTACAGTGTATCTATTGATTTTTCTGTAGTGTTTGGCATAGCACATCAGTGATCTTCATTATATTTTCCACCACGGAGTATTAGATGTTTAGAACTAATAAGAGGCCGCATTACCCAACAAGTGATACTGGTGCGGCGCAGACCCACTGCCATCCCATCATGCATGCAATCGACTAGCCAAAGGCTGGCAGGGTCACACCGCTGCGTTGGTCCCGCTGGGGCGACGATCAGAGGACCAGGGACTTTTTATTTTTTGTTAACGTTACTAAGCTACGTGCCACATTTTTGTCACTGCATGTACATGGTCTAAGAAAAGCTAACTGGTCGACCCTGCCGACAAGAATTATCAATTACGGATCTCTATTCGTTATCTAAGTGGAAAAGAACAAATAGCATAGTACTGCACTCCATCCCAATACCCCAACTTGCAATTACCAATCAATTTCTGAAGTCAACAGATGCTAAATAACCTATGTGAGAAGGACACGTACGTCTCCACATCCAGCACATATACTAGTCTTATCTACCATGCATGCATGCACGTACTGCTCTCAGCGACAGCTCACCATTCTGCTCATTCGTCCTGGCATGTGCTGATCTCTTCTCTACGCAAACCAGGAGATGCAGTAGCCCCAGCACCTTCCCTTATAAATACCTCACATTGTTCAGGTAATCTCCACACCACCAGCAAAGGCAGACAGATTTTCTCTTGGCGCCTGCAGTAGCTATAGCCAGAAAGAGAACAGGGAAACAACCATGGCCACCAAGTTCACAGCCTCCACTGTCCTCCTCGCCGCCATGACCCTTATGTTGCTGATCTCTGTCCGTGGCTCCAGCCCAGCTCCACCACCACCGAGCACCACTTGTAGGTACAACAATATCAAGCTCAGTGCTTGCCTCCTTAACTTGGCCCTCATCACGCCGACTAGCCAATGCTGCACGTTGCTTCATCAAGTAAGCATTCTTGAGGCATCGTTGTGTGCCTCTTGCGTTGCGGGCATCACTGTTGATGCTAACATTCTTCTCGGCAAATGTGGAATGTCCTGCCCTGATGGCTTTGCTTGCCCCCACTAAGTATGTGCGTGGATGTGATGCACCTCTACTGGTACCTTTCTATGGTGCATCCAAGAGATCTATGGCTATTTCCCACCCTGCAAACTGGACGATATATGAATAATGTTTTGCTTCCCATCACTGTTATGATAGCTTGTATAAGCTATGTTGATGTTTCGATGTGTGCATGTTTACTTTCCTCCACAAGAAATAAAGTTTGATGTGTTATCATTTCTGACTCGTGAAACAGTATTCAATAAAGAAAAATTGATGGTGATGTCCCATGAAATGCCCAGAAAAAAATTATTTTCAGGCTGCTGCAATATTTTGCAATGCCAACAATATTTGTAATATCGTGTGGCTTATTAAGTTTGAATACAAGACTTGTAAAGATTAACCCAATTTCGTGCTCACATAAATTCTATTTTCATTTTACTAATAATTGATTCGATCCATCAGTATTCAATCGTACATTATTGTTACACACCATGTTAATTTAATTGTGAGCACCGCTAGAAACTTGTCCGTTTGATGAAATTATTCAATACATAAAATTAAGGGACATTTCTCTACAAGTCACTCACAAATATTGGCTTGGTCTGTAGGACATTAAAACAAAAACTTTTGTCTGTAGGACACCTCTAGTTCATTTCCAGTGTCCAACAAACAAAGTTTTTTTATACAGTGTCATACAAACAAAATCAACATTATGCAGTCACCCACTGACAAATTTTCCAAAAATGAAACTAGCCCGATGAAGAAGGATAGATACTCAAATGAAATGGGAGGTTGTGTTTCTTCTAAGAGTTTTGTGTAGGTAAAACATATAGCTTGAAGGTCAATGGAACACATGAACTCATAATCTTGGTTGGCAGCTTGAAGATCCTATAACAGACCAAATTCTTTTAATTCAAAACTCGGTAGTCAAAGTCCTTCGGATTCGAATCATGAAATCAAATCTGCACTTATTTCTTGTAACTTGTGCTGTTACTATTGCCTCCTACAGTCACCCATGCGCGTGTTGAGTCATATGTTCCCAAACACCAACAACAATGCCTTATTTCTGTCGGATGTCGCAAATCCGTCTACAATCGTCTAACATCTCTAGATGTCCTATCATGATAGTTCTTATCGCCATGACTTAAATATAATTATTTAGAAAATCATTATGATTACTTGTCAGAAATGTTTCCTTTTTCAATTGAAGTAGCAATTTGTCTCCCCTCGAGGCAAAGTATTCAGATAATAGACTAGAGTATACTATTGGCCTCCATGCTCTTCATCGGTGATGAGAAGTATAGACAAGCTCTATGTTCAGGTCTGCAACCGTGAGCACCGATAGAAACTCTCAAATCTTATAAAATAATCCAGTTCATAAATTTAAACTGGCCTGTGAAGAAGGATAGATACTAAAAAAATGGGGGTTGTCTTTCTTGTAGGAGTTTTGTAAGTAAAACACATAGTTGGAATGTCATGGGAAAACTCATAATCTTGGTTGGCAGCTTAAGTTCTGGTAATGGCCCGAGCTTTTTAAATCAAAATTGAGTAAACAAAGTTCATCGAATTCGAATCATGAAATCAAATGTGCACCAATTTCCTGTAATTGTCTCCTACGGTCACCCATGTGTGTATTGAGTCATATTCTCCCAAAAACCGACAACATGGTCTTATTTATGTCAGATGTTGCAATTCCGTCTACAATCGTCTAGCATCTTTAGACGTCCTGTCATGATAGTATTTATCACCATGATTTACAAATACTTATTTAGAAAATCATTATGACTATTTGTGAGCAAGTTTTTCCTTTTCTCCAATTAAACTAGAGTATTAAAAAACAGAAGATTTTGACAGACGATGCTTGTACTAAGATGAAAATGGATCATTTCTAGCCAATAAAATGCTACCTCTACAAGGTTTTCCATTTAAGTATTCTTTGGGTAGTTCCGTCTCTATTGTCCATATCTTTCATTCGAGAATGACCACTAACGATAAAGAAGGCAAGTTATACAGCTGATCACGGCGACCTAAGTGGTCGGCCAGCAAAATTTTGCTAATCTAGTAAATGAGTTAACATCATCAAAACTATTTGTGAACTTGTTACACAAGATTGACAAGATAAAAGGAGTTTCTCTAGACAAGTACTGCAGCAAGTTCATATTTATTTAGTTTATAAAAAGGAAAAATGTCAAGATATGTCAAAGGAGTTGAAAACTGGTAAGAGGCGAAGAGGACTCACCCAAAGCTTCGACGGCTCGGTGAGAGAAGCAGGGATCTTTTATTTAGATGTGTTACTGAGCTACGTGCCTCCACTCTAACCAAAAACTAACAGGTAGACGCTGCCGACAAGAATTATCAACTATTTTCGTTATTTAAGTGGAGAAGGGCAAAAAAAAAAAAGATTACTGAACTGCTTCCCAATACCCCCAACTTGCAATTACCAATCAAAATTTCTAAAGTCAACAGGTGCCAAATAATTAAAAAATCTGGGAGGGACACGTCTCCACATCCAGCACATATAGTAGAATTATCTAGCATGCATGCATGCACGTACTTCAATCAAAGACACCTCACCATTATGCTCCATTGTCCTGGCATGTGCTCATCTCTTCTCTACGCAAAGCACAAGATTCAGTGCCCTCCTATATATACCTGACATTGTTCACATAATCTCCACACAACCAGCAAAGGCAACAGAAAGAGAACGGGGAAACAACCATGGCCACAAAGTTCACAGCCTCCACTGCTCTCAACGCTGTCATGACCCTTCTGTTATTGGTGTCAGTCCGCGGCTCTAACCCAGCTCCGCCACCACCAAGCACCACTTGTAGGTACAACAATATCCAGCTCAGTGCTTGCCTCCTTAACTTGGCCCTCATCACGCCGACTAGCCGATGCTGCACGTTGCTTCATGGAGTAAGCATTCTTGAGGCATCCTTGTGCGCCTGTCTTTGCGTTGCGGGCATCACTATTGATGCCAACATTCTTCTCGGCAAATGTGGAATGTCCTGCCCTGATGGCTTTGCTTGCCCCCACTAAGTATGTGTGTGTGAACGTTATGCACCTGTAGCACCTCTACTAGTAACTTCCCGTGGTGCATCCAAGTGATCTATAGATATTTCCCACCCTGCAAACAGGTCGATATATGAATAATGTTTTGATCTCCGTCACTGTTATGCATGTTTAAGCTACGTTGATGTTTGTATGTGTGCATGTTTTACTTTCCTCCACAAGAAATAAAGTTTGATGTGTTGTCGCTTCTGACTCGTGATACAGTCTTCCTAAAAGGAAATTATTTGTTGATTCCCGCAATATTTGAAATGTTTGGCTTTGGATATTCTGGTACAAAGTTGTAACTTCTAAAGATTAACCCCGACTTTATGGTCACATAGCGTTTTGCATTTTAGTTACTATACTTGATTTGACCCATCAGTATTCAATCTTACTTTATTGGCACGTTCATAGGTTATATCTCAATTAAGTACACCAAAGTAATAAACAGGGGTAAGGACAATTTTATAGTAAAGGGATAGTGATACGCACACATAGATAAGTTCACACCACCAACTAAGCAGCAAGACGGTAGATAAAAGACTAAGAACAACTAGTTTGATATGTACTTTCTGCATATGTTGTTCTATCCTATACATATACAGTTAATATACACATGTTAAAATCAAAGACTATGTAACAAAGGCACCAGGGAGCACGGGCTTATCCCTGTTACATAGGCAACTCCCGCCACGAGGCCTACGAATGTGGCTAGACGTGAAGGTAACGCTGGTATCACACGAGGCTATCACTTCTCGCATGAACCCCTCTCTTCCGTAGGACACACAACATTCAATGCTACTGCTAGACCTAAACATCATGCTTAAGCCATCGAATAGAACTCTAGTCGGCATATGACTTCCAACTAAAGCACCCAAAAGGGACATGAACCTTGTACCTCTACATATCACTATCAACCATAACATGCATATAACTGAGCAATAATAAGGATACTTGCATGAACATAAGAACATCTCATGAACATTAATAACATAGTAGTCATAGTAGAAAGATAAATACATTATATTAGAGCAAAGTCTTATAATAACGAATGAATAGAAGGCTCCAATCTCCTATAGGATTCGGGAACTTCTAGAGAGCTATTCTAAGTCTAATCTCATAGTCTTGTACTAGTAGTGGTGGAATGAGGCGCATTGGTGTTGTGTGTGATGTGTGTTACAATCAAGAGGGAGTACCCCTCCTTGTATAGAGTCCAAAGGGCGGTTCCAGGTACGGAAATGAGTGGGCGCCAACGTAAGGTGGTGGAGTAAGGTGGTGGGAGTCTTCCCACCAAAGCTAGGCACCGCAGGCGGTGCCCCTACGTCGGCCGCCTCGGGCCCGGCACCTCCGGCCGCGGTCCTTGGTCGGTGCCTTCCTTTGGGCTTCATCTTCTCTGTGGTATGTGTTCCTGTGGAGTCTTACCTTGATAATTTTTTTATATGGGCCCCTTTGATCATATGGCAATATTTGGATATTTTCTATTGTGCTCCAATTGCCACTTTGCCCCCTTGATCACACCTCTTTACTGGTAATTTCACCTGCATCAAATAAACTATAAGGACAGGTGAAACTACATTATTCTTAAACAATATATGAGGTGCTTATGTTAGTTCTCCTTTATATCTAAGACATTTGACGCCAGATATTTGATACTTAGTGGCCATCAACACTAGCCCACCTCCGCACCTCTCCCTCCTACTGCCACGTGCCAGCTATGGCCCAGTTCCGGCTACCCCACAATCAAGCGACCCTGCCGCCACCGCGCACTACCACTATCGTCACTGGCTCCGCTATCAGAGTACATGCAGAGGGAGGGAGAGAGAGAGAGAGAGAGAGGAGGAGGAGGAGGAAGACAATTAGACAAGGAGTGACAATAATGGAGTAATATTTAGAAAAATCTATTTTACTTCTCTGAACAATTTACTATGTCCTAATATTTATGTAACCGGCACTCAAAATACGGGAGCCACAATTTTCGAAAAGCTAGCACGTGACAAATCCCGGATCCAAGGCTTGTGGCCTTTGTGTGCCGGAAGCTCAAAATATATGTGACCCCACCCTTTTCTTGAGTGCTCCATGATAATACTTCGTAAGCATTAAGGAAGTCAGCATTTCATGCACTGAGCTAAACGCTTGACAATTGCTCAAAAATAGGGGTGGATGTCGACTCGACTCAGCTCGGCTCGTATTGGCTTATTATAAAAATAGCCCGGCTCAGCTCGGCTTGTTACACGAGACGAGCTAACAACTTAGCTCGGCTCGGGTAGATAATCAGCTCGAGCTAGCTCGTTAACCTCGCGAGCCAAGAACATAGAACAATTGAGACATTATATTCTCCTCATCTGAAATATTTTATTGTAAAATAGGTAAGATGTATGATTTATATTGAACAAAAGAGCTAATAATATAGGTTAATTTAAAATATATTTAAAATTGACTCAACATTTGACATCATATAAGTATTAAACATTACTCATTCTCAATATTTCAGAGCTCGTTGAGTTCGCGAGCAGAGCTCGGCCCGGCTCGCTAATCCGACGAGCTAAAATATAAGCTTGACTCGACTACGAGCTTTTTTTTTGCACCCCTACTCGAAATGGACACTTTTATGTGCTTGTACCTCAAACAGGACAATTTTCTGCACCCAGCCATGGAAGTACTAATATTTTTGTAATTTCGTCCATTTCAGTATGAATTTTGTAATTAGTGAATAAAATAATATTGTTAGGAAAAAAACTCTGTCAACGTGACTTCCAAAGATCTTGAGAATTGTTAAGAAAAAACAAACAATTGAATAAATTAAATAAATATTGCAACACAACTAAAAAAATTAAACTACAACGAAAAAGTACAACCATGTAAAGTATGTGAACTATAAAAAACATGGAGGGAAGGAGAAGAAGAAAAAACTTGATATCGTGACGACGGACGCCTGACGGTGACTGGCGTGTTACCTGTTTGCCGTGTGCAGCTCTCTGGCACACGGCAAATAGCAGCGTGCGTGGGATGTGGTGCGCTTTGTCGTGTGGATTCAGTTTACCGTATATGTCCGGTGTATGCCTTTTGGGAGGCATACGGCAAAGCTCTCTCTCTCTCTGCGGCGTGCCAAGGCAGTGCTGTTTCAGTACTCAGTAGTGACGTCTCAGTCTCGACCAGCGTAGAAAAAGTTGGACCTGTAATGCGAGGTGGACTTCATAACGCACGCATCAGCCGATCTCGTCACAAAAACGCAGTGGATGAGAAGTGATATCGCCATGGCAACCAGGAGAACAAGCACCCAGATCACTTGGCTCCTCCTTCCGTGCATCCTCATCACGTTCCAGCTACGGGTGCGCGCGTTCGCCGCCGCCATATCTCCACCAGTTGCTGAATCTCAAGCGCTGCTGCAGTGGAAGTCCACGCTGCAGTGGTCTTCCAACGGCAGCCGCAGCTCCCTCCTCTCCTCGTGGTCGGCCGCAGCCTCGAGCACGGCCTGCCGTTCATGGGCCGGCGTCACCTGCGACGCCGCGGGCCGCGTCTCCGGGATCGCGCTCGCCGGAGCTGGTCTCACCGGTAAGCTCGAGGCCCTGAACCTCGCCGCGTTCCCGGCGCTCACCAACCTCAATCTCAGCGGCAATCGCCTCGCCGGCGCCATCCCGATGGCCGTCTCCAAGCTGACCTCGCTCGTCTCGCTCGATCTGGCCGATAACGGACTCACCGGCGGCGTCCCGGCGGCCCTCGGAGCGCTGCCGGCGTTGCGAGTACTCGTGTTGCGCAACAACTCGCTCGGAGGTGCCATCCCAAAGTCGCTCGGCCAGCTTCGTGGACTGGAACGTCTCGATCTGCGTTCTGCACGGCTGGCCTCCGCGCTGCCGCCGGAGATGGGGAACATGACGGGCCTACGCTTTTTGGACCTTTCGGTGAACAACCTCACCGGCGGGCTGCCGCCGTCCTTCGCCGGGATGAGCAGGATGAGGGAGTTCAACCTGTCAAGGAACCGGCTCTCGGGTAAGATCCCACCTGACGTGTTCAAAAGCTGGCCTCAAGTTACTCTGTTTTACCTGCACTACAATTCCTTCACCGGAAGAATCCCGCCCGAGATCGGCGAGGCCCAGACGCTGCAGCGGCTGTCTCTTCTCAGCAACAACCCCACCGGCTCGATTCCGGCAGAGATCGGGGGCTTGGCCAGGCTGCAGATGCTACACTTGAGACAGAATTGCCTCACTGGGCCGATCCCTCGCTCGTTGGGGAACTTGACTCAGCTTGTGATACTGATGTTGTCCTTCAACAACCTCACCGGCATAGTTCCAGCTGAAATTGGCAATTTGAGAGCACTGCAAGACCTTGATCTCAACAACAATCAGTTGGAGGGTGAGCTACCAGGAGCACTTACGTTGCTCAAACAACTTAATGAGCTTTCCTTGAGCATCAACAAATTCACTGGAGAGGTACCCAACTTCAGCGGTCAGAAATTAATCTCTGCTTCCTTTGACGGCAATAATTTCTCAGGAGTCTTCCCTATGTCATTTTGCCAACTCACTTCATTGGAAATCTTGGACCTATCTGACAATCAACTCTATGGGCAGCTCCCCAGTTGCCTTTGGAACTTACAAGATCTCATATTCTTGGATTTATCTGACAATAATTTTTCAGGAGATGTACCGATATCTAAAAACTCGGATTTTTCGTTGGAGTCTTTGCATTTGGCTAATAACAGATTCACAGGGAAATTGCCACTTGTACTCAGGAATATGAAGGTGTTATCTATCCTAGATCTTGGTCGGAATTACTTCTCAGGTACAATTCCATCATGGATTGGGGAAGGTTTGACCTCGCTAAGGATTCTCCGGCTTCGGTCAAACATGTTAAATGGAAGTATTCCGTTGCAACTGTGGCAGCTCTGTCATCTACAACTGCTGGACCTGGCTAACAATAATTTAGAAGGCACCATAGAGCATAACCTCACCAATTTAACATCCATGGTCCAACCACAGACTGAATTCAATATAAGGTCAAGAGTCTATCATCAAATTTTACATCTAGAAGCTGTATACTCTTATGGTGGCCAAGTTGATGTGAACTGGAAGAAGCAGACTTACGAGTTTCAAGGAGCAATCGCACTTATGACAGGTATCGATTTGTCCAACAACTCTATTAGTGGTGAGATCCCCACTGAGATAACAAACCTTCAAGGCCTTCGGTTCCTAAACGTATCTAGAAACCATATATCTGGTGCTATTCCACTGGACATCGGCAAACTGAAACTACTGGAGTCCCTTGACCTCTCATGGAATGAACTATCTGGTCACATACCTCGAGGCATCTCCGAACTGATCTCTCTTAGTTCCTTGAATCTCTCAAACAATATGCTCTCAGGTGAGATACCAACCGGTAATCAACTCCAAACACTAGCCGACCCTTCAATTTATAGCAACAACTATGGGCTTTGTGGATTCCCATTGAACATGTCATGTTCGAATAGTTCAAGAACACAAACAATAGATCTGAAGCAAGAATTTGAATCTGTATATGTCCCCTACTGGATAACTGCTGGATTTGTATTTGGATTGTGGTTGTGGATTGGATCACTACTTTTCTCTGTCCCATGGAGAAACACAGTTTTTACTCGTGTCGATCTCATTCAAAGAAAGTTCATGTAAAAGGCACAAATATTGAACATGTGTGTTGTTCCCGAATCAAATAACGTTATTAATTATATGTTACATTTTATAAGTATTTTTTTCTTGTCACTTGACTGTGATAGATCGTATATATAGTCGTAGAAAACTAGTGTATTATACCCAAACAGGTTATTAAACCAGGAGGATTTCAATTTTTGTTTAAATAGCAATAATAATAACAATAATAATCTGCACTTTTTGTCTCTTTTATTCTTGTAAAGAGAAGTGAAAATTTGCTTTCCACAATCATACAAATGTTGAATCAATCTATATTGCCACGCCACATGTGTATCAGTGTATCATTTTCCAGCGGAGCTTGAGTAATCAGCAGTGCCCAAGGCAATAGCAAGAACTGAATTGTATGTTGTAGCAGGGGCCACAATAGGAAGAAAAGATTAGCAAAATATTATTTACATGGTGGATTAACGTGTTGACCCTAATGAAGATCCCTCGGTGTCGTTTTCGGTAAAATACAGAATAAACATCTTGCGGTGGGAGTTTCACGTATAGAGGGCCCTCGCCATACCTTGATTTGGCTGCCATAATCATATACTATTACTTTTCAAGTCATGAATCAACAAGCAAACATCTAATTTTTTCCGGGAGCAGCAGCTTACAAGAGGAAGAAGGAAAATGAGTTATATTTTGTCATCAGAGGTCTGTGTTATGGGGTTAATGAGATGATACAAGAGTTAGTCTAGCTCTACTTTGTTCAATAGGTTTTTTGTGATCTGTGTACTTCGCCACAAATTAAAGTTTCTTCGTCCTCAGCCATTGGTTTTAGTGTCATATGAAAGTAATTCTACGTGAGAATCTTATTATATATATGAAAGTATTTTTCATGAATAATATATGAAAGTAATTTTGTAGTTTAAAGTGACTAGGGTACTCTTTTTGAATCAGGATAGAGAATCACTTTAAGTTTAAGGTGGGGTTTTATTAAGCTCGTATCCTTTTAGTTACTTACACGTAATTATTTAATGGAATCACTGTATAATTATTTCTTTTGAAACCCAGTTTCATGTAGCTTCAAATTCTACCTGAGAATTTGTGAGCTACGTCAAATGGTCCTTAAGAGTATCCAAAAGAGCTCCCAATAAATTGATCCCAAAAGAAGATTTTTATGGGCAGTCAAAAAATTGTTAGGGAAATTTCTCTCTCCACGATTCTCCTAAAAATAGATCAATAATGATTTTGATTAGGCCATGTCAGTATTTTAGGCCACAACAACATTAATTCTCTTTTAAATAGAAGGATTGTGGATCCAACTTTCTCCCAATTTCTAGCTACAAATGAGGTAAATTTATGGGAAGAATAAATATGTGAGTTGTTTTAGGGAGCTGTTGGAGATCTGTTATGGTTTATACCCCAATAATTTCATTTAGGGGACATTTATTGGGCTCGCTTGGATCTCAAAAACTTCTCAGAAAAGTTGACCCCTAAAATCTATTTTTGTTAGCATTGCAAATTTTGTTAGGTATAATTTTTTTCCCTCCAACAATTGTCCCAAGAAAATGAGTCAAGATTACTTTTGATTGGGCCATGTCAACATTTGAGATCACAACAACATTAATTCTCTTGAAGAAAGAAGGATTGGGAGCCCTAATTTCCCTCATGTTTCTAGCTATAAATGAGAAGGTTTTAGGGGAACTAAATATAGAGATGATTTTGAGACACTGTTGAGGTGACTTTTTAGACTAATCTCCGTATTATTTGATTTAGAAAGAATTTTTAGACCTCTCTTGAAGATGGTCTTAAGCTCCGGTTTTTAATTTTTATCCTCGTCTAGAAGAAATGCCAGGGGTAAAAAGGATGTTTTTCCTTTAAAATTTGTTTCAAATCGGCATGCTACTGCTCTCCCATTTTGGCCGTTAGGATTGAATCCAACGGTGACCGTTGCTCATGCGATATCTGCTCGCTGACCTCTCGGTGAAGAGCTTCCTCTGCTCCGCGCGCCGCCGCCAACTCCCATGGCGTCGCTGCTCCGCTTCCAAGCCCTCGTCGCACCAGCCCTAACCGTCCACCGCCGTCGTGGGCTACTCTCCCTCTTCGCATGGGCTCCTCGGCCATGGCCCCGCTCACTCGCCGCCTCTCCACCGCCACCTTCAGTGGCTTGCCGGAGCAGGCCTCTTCGGAACCGGTAACACCCTGTCCCGGATACAGGACCAAAGGTTTTTGGTAGTGCTAGTTGGAGTAGGAGCTAGCGTCAACGCAGTGGGTTACGGGTGCGGTTCAGAGGGGTTTAGGAGATTTTGCTGGTTTCATAACATTACATTAGCGCATTTGATTTGGCTTCGAACAAGTTATAAGAGCCTAAGTGCTATTAGTGTTGAACTAGTTATTATGCCTAAGCAAAAGTGTGCTTGATGTAGTGTGGCAATTTGGGGATAGCCAAATGTGCAGGCATATATTTTTGTGGTAGTTGGGACCATATGAAGAGTTTTTCAATTGATTTGATTTGTGGAAGAAATTTTGAAGGAAACCCCTATCAATTTTTCCAGTTTATGTAGCACTATGGGAAATATGGCTCGTTAGTCTGTATGCTAGATTACGTACAGGAAGTTTTACCTCTCTGAGTGCACTTCATGGCATCACGAAAATTAGATCCAGTGACTAGAGATGTAGGAGCAGACAGAAGGGCTATCTGCTGCCTTCTTTCATGTTGCTTTTTCCCACTCACACCATGTGTCAACTTGTTGTAGTTGTAGAGGCAACAATGAAAACTGAGTGACTGATTTTCCATTGCTTGTTTCATGATGGCTTCCTGTTATCTCATTTTACTATGCAGGATCTGGAATCAGGTCTATATCTTGTGGCAACACCAATTGGAAACCTTGAAGATATCACCTTAAGGTTCTTTGCTTTGACTTTTTATCTTTTTCTTTAACCGCCTCAATTCTTAACCTATTCACACATGTAAATACCTTGAGTGCATTTAGGTTGTGGAATAAATTCTGATATTATAAGTTTGTTGCATAGTCATCAATATTTTCTTTCATTTATTTGAACTTTGATTACATTCTAGTAGGACTGTCTAAAGTTCGCGGGGAAGCAATTAGAGTTTATGGCCTTTGTTCTTTAATAGAGGAAAAAGTCGAGTAACAAAGAATTTTTTTCTCCACATTCATATTGATCACGAAGCATCAATATTCCTATCAAGTCCCTTCGTTTTCAATGTGTGAAGGAGGTCATAATGGATTTTTAAGTTGTTATCTAGCTTGAATCTTCAGTTTTTTCCATCATTACACTGTACCAATACCTGAAAATTTTGACTGGAGCTACATGCTATATTCCTGGAACATATTTCCTTGCTTTAAGTTCAGTGTTTCTTCCTGCAGGGCATTGCGTGTCCTTAAATGTGCTAATGTGATACTATCAGAAGACACAAGGCATTCTGGAAAGCTGCTTCAACACTACAATATCAAGACACCTCTTGTGAGTTAATTACATGCTTAAAGTCACAAATGGATCAAGATCATTTTGCTGAAAATAAACATTAAATTTTCAAACTTAATCTTTAAGTATGCAGCTTAGCTTCCATAAATTCAACGAGCGTGAGAGAGAGCCCAGTATCATAAAGAGGCTTCATGAAGGAGAAGCAGTTGCACTGATAAGTGATGCTGGTACTCCTGGTATTAGTGACCCTGGCATGGAATTGGTGAGTCAATCAATCTCATTTTAGCAAATTACAACATAGACCGTAGTAGTTGATAAATATTTTTTCCTGTGTCTGTCAAAAGAAGCAAACACCAGCTATTCCATTGTCACTTTTCTATTGAACTTGTTATCACCTAATTGACATTATAAGATTGATTATTATTGAACAGGATCATTGATGCTAAACTTAGTGTCCTATTGTTCACAGGCTAGACTATGTGCAACTGAGAAAATCCCTGTCACTCCCATTCCTGGGCCGTCTGCTGCAATAGCAGCCCTTTCTGCCTCAGGATTGCCAACTAATGAATTCACATTTGGTAAGCCATACTCCTACATTACTCAATTTATCGATTTTCTCCAAATACAGAGCCCAGTCCTAATTTTTAATTTTAGTTGGGTTTTTGCCGAAGCATGCTCGGTCAAGAAGAGACAGACTTGGTATATCTGCTCGTGAAGCTGCAACACAGATATTCTATGTCCCTCCCCATGGCATTCAACAATTTCTTGTTGATGCTGCTTCATACTTTGGTGATTCAAGGTAACGTAAACTCCGTCATTCTTGCATGCTATTACATGATCTAGAACTCTGCCTGTCACAGAATATAGTATGGTACCTACAGTAGCCTATCAAACTTGCTTTGGAGTTGTATATATAGCCAAAATGTGATATATTTGTATTGCAATAATTAGTTGCAATGCTTATGTATTATCAGGTTTGATTCAAAAAATGTTACAAGTCTCATAGTTCTTTGTGCAAGCCTTCTAATATTTTATTCTTATTTTTGCATTGATATCCAGGTCATGTGTCATTGCAAGGGAGATAACTAAGTTACATGAAGAGGTGATCTTCTATTTTCTTAATTTATTATCAAATTTCGCATCGTATTATCTGCTGTTTGTAGAACTTTAATAATTGATGTGATAATTACAATATATACTATATCCCAACTTGGAGAGGTATTTTTCTCCTGTAATGCTGCAGTTAGTGAAGTTCTATTGCTGAACCAACTATCTATTCATGCACTCCCACTTGCATATTATTTGGCATCCAATTGAACTTATCTCGTGTCCATTTTAGCTCAAAGTTATTTCCAACTGTGGCCTTATTTGCCACGTGGCGAACCATAACTGCAAGCATAAGCTAAAATTTATCACATTACTTTCAAATTCATGATATACAGTCCTGAGCTTTGCATGTATCTTGCAGTTTTGGCGTGGAACTTTAGGTGAAGCCAGCGAAACCTTTGCCACTCGACAGCCAAAGGGAGAGATCACAGTCGTGATAGAGGGAAAGTTGACCTCAGATGATGAAACACCATCGGAGGAATTTTTAGAGCATGAACTTACAGAACTTGTTACAAAGGGGCACACACTTTCAGAGGTGCATGCTCAACTCAGCACATTACTACATTTGAGGTTTTCAGCAAACAATTGGAGTACTGAATTTTTAACTGTAACTGCACAAATAATGTCATTATCATGAAATATCATTTGATTATTTATTATTCCTTTTTCTGAATCAATTATAGGCGATTAAATTGGTTACTGAAGCTACATCAGCAAAGAAGAAAGAAGTGTATGCACTTGCATTGAGATTGTTTGGAAGATGAATAAAATGCTACTTTCGCTCGCATCTGGTAATTGAAATTATGTATTGTACATGCGTATTGATGTTTGACTTTCTAGATACCATGAAGTACTTTGGGAATGTGCCACTGTTTGCTTCTTGTTCATTGTTTTCTGTCCTTAGCTTGTTGAGTTCGTCCGTATTCATAGCATTCATATTAGTAGTAATTTTCTCTATACACATTACATTAAATTGTGGTGCAATTACATAGGTTCATATTATTGGTGAGTCAAATGGAGGAAAGGGATCTAAGCATTTGATCATCCTCTAACTCCTTTGTTGCTTGTCATCTCATAGCTATTTATAAATTTTGCAATTCTTTTATTCTCTAGTAAAAATTATTGTTGATCTTTTTTTGAAGTAATGCCTTTTCAATGAGTAGGAGAAAAAAGTGAGTACAAAATGGCAGCTTATGCTGCTCTTACGAACAAGATAATAAAAGAAATAAATAATTAAGTTTGGAAGCAAGGTAAATAAAAAGCTCGGTGAGGCACCGAGGAGAAGACAGGATGCAGGTGTTCTAGAAATTTAGCATTAACCCGGGTCCGGTGGCAGCGACGTTGTTGCTAATTTGAGCAGATCTGCTTCTTCCTTCGTTAGCAGTGCCACTTGCAGACTAGCTTTTTCTGCTCCCTGAAAAATTCTGTGGTTCCTTTCTTTCCAGATATTCCATCATGCATATAGAATCCTTCCCGTGTGCTCCCTTTTAGTTTCCTTCGGCATTTCGTCGTTTGTAGCCAGCGTGCAACTGTCACCGGTGCGGGTGTAATTTGTGGCTGGCCTGTTTCCGTCATCCAAGCATTTACAAGCTGTAACACCTCTTGGGCATATGTGCAGTTGATTAACATAGCGGGCATATGACATTGCTGTCCCATCCTTTTTCGTCGAGATTGTCTGTCGTTGATGCCTTTTCATGCATAGCCGTCCATGCAAATAGGATCACCCTTAGGCTCTACCTTTGCCTTCCATAGGTTCTTGGTGTTGAATGGACTTGCAATTCCCTGAAATTGCACTTGGTGTGCAGATTTCGCTGTGTATTCCCCATTGCCCAATTTGGTCCAAATTGTTGTCTTTTGCACTTTCATCTAGTGTGACCTGCGCCAATATGTGCCACATTTTCACATATTCCTTTATTTGTGTCGACGTCGTGATCCACCTTTGCACATATTCCTTTATTTGCATCGTCGTTGTGATCTTCTTTACTGACCGTATCCAGTCTGTCTTTCAGTTATTTTGATACCGATCTGTTCTTGAATCTATTTCATGTTTGAAACCCTTCACTATGCTCTGAAGAGGCTGGAAATTTCAGAGTGGAATTTCTGCTATTTCAGTTTGAAGACCAAGGGCAGTGAATTACGTGAATTTTATATATTTTCTCTCTTTTTTATCAAGGCCCACAACGGCATGCATGCAATGTTACTTGTTATTCAAGCACAACATATTCACGACATATGCCGCCATCCAATGAAACATTGGGAAATCTACCAACAATCGAAACTACACTGAGAAAGTAGTCACATCACTCATGTTGTCTTCTAACATAATTGTGATGAAATGTAGCACAATTAGAAGAAATGTGGTGATAAAATGTGGCACAACTGGACGACAACATGTGTACCATTAACGACCTAATGGATGGATAGCTCAAGCTGACACATGGCACAATCTTCATAGAACATGTGGTTCAATATTAGTAAGACATGTGGACAAAGTAAAGGGCAAAATGTGGAACCCTTTGAGAGCCGACAAACATCAGATGTGCGACATCTATGTGAAACGTGTTTCATTCGGCATAAGGAAGATAAACATTGAAGAGCAAGAGAGCCACATGTGGCTAAACGAGGGTGGAGCACGTGGTAGCACAACTAGATGGCATATAGGCAGTGCTGTAGCTAGGAAAAAAATCCAGCTAGGATGAACTTCTAATGACCGACTAAACCGAAATTAAGAACGTTCCCATTCAGACTACATTAATGCATCATATATGCCGCAGCCCGCAGGACCTAGGGTTGCACGGTTCGGCGGATGCGCTTGTGCTGCAGCGTGGCCGTTCAGTGTGGTTTAGGGTTTAGGGTTAGAAGAAAGAGAGGAGGTAACAAAGGCCCGGTTCCAGTTGGCCGCTGGCCCTTTCTCCGTCTCAACCAGGGAACAACGTCGCCGCCATGGCTGCTGGCTTGTTGCCGCCTGCTAGCTCAGAAAATTATTTCTGTCATGCGAACAACTAGTAAGGACGTGACACGTGTCATTCGGTAGGTAAGGGCCATGTGGACCAGCAATATGGTGCCATGTGCGCAAATAGGATTGCGACATGTGGATTAGTGCCACCACGACATGTGGATAGATATAGTGGTGACATATGAGCCGATAACTATTTGACATGTATTTCAGTGCTTGTTGGTTGCTCCAGGAGAGGGCACGTGCTCCATTCCGAACCAGCCATGTGCTTCAATTCAGCTGTGACACGTCACATTGCCGTATTGAATTGCGATGTCACAATGAATGCATGTTGTGTCACATCGGTTGCCGCCATTAACAGTGCGTCTAAGCTAAATTCTGTGACGTAATGTAAATGTCACATAACTGTCAAGAGCTACTCTAAGTAAATACATCCTTATATTGTAGGCAAATTTTATTTGGTGGACACAGACTACCATAACAAGCCAGGCTACCTTGCACCATAGAGGCATACAAGGATACAAAGTATCATTTGCCGGAGTTTCAACAAGGGCCATTACCAAATGGTAGAAAAAGAGGTATTCAATTTGCGCATTTCTCACTTAGAAACGTCATTGAGGGGTTCATTTGGAGTGTTGAAGATGAAGTGGAGAATATTGCTTTACCTACCAAGTTACCGAGAGGAAAATCTGTAACACCCCGATTTTTTGCCAAATTAAAAACCGCCAATTAAATCGTTTTCTTCTATTCGAGAATTTTTTTTTGAAAATAGCTAGGAATCAAAACTTAATTATATCTATAGGGAAAATGACACCTAGAATTTTTAAATAAAATCCTAAAGCTTGCAAACTTGTTTGTTTCTATTTTAATTGCCTTACTTTTATTTTGTTCCACTTTATTTTGGTTTATTTAAATTTATTTGGTTCTCATTTGATTTTACATGGAATTAAGGAGTGGAGAAGAAAGAATAGAAAAAGAAAAAGAAATAAACCCTAGGTGGGCCGCCATACCCCTTCCCCTCTCCCCGGCCCAGCCCCCGTTCACACCTCGGCCCGGCCCAACACCCCCCGGCCCCCTTCTTCCACCTCGCGCGCACGACGCGGACGCGCCGCGTGTCGCCCGCGCCACCGCCGTTGCCCCGTCCCCCACCGCGCTACCGCCAACCTCTCCGCAACCCCGCATGCACGGACAGGCCCGCGGCTGCGCACAAGCCGCCGCTGCCCTCCCTTGGACGGATTTGCCGACCCGGCGGCCGGCTACGTGTCGTCCGCCCATCGCCGCCATGTCGCGGCTTCCCCGTCGTTTCCGCCTCCGATCGACGTGGCGACCCAATGGCCTCGCTCGCCGCGTCGCGCCCTCCGCCTTCCCCATACACGCCCCCCCCCTCCTTTCCTTGTGCGCCGGGCAGGCCGCCACGCCATGGCCACCGTCGTCGTCGCCACCTGCACCGCCTCTCCTATAAAAGCTGCCCCTCCTTGCTGTTGCTCGCCACCGCCTCCGGGAGAGCCCCGCAGGCAAGCTCGCCCTCCCGGCTCCCCTTCCCCCTCCCTCCTCCGGTCCACCACCGGTCGCCGACCCTCTCCCCCATTCCCCACCATCGCCCGACCGCCCTAGCCCTTCCGCAGCCCGGCCGGAGCACCGCCGGCTCCGCCGCAGCTGCGCGCACCTCCCCGGCCATTCCCCCCCCCCTCCAAACCGAGCCCTCCGGCCATTCCGCCCTTCCGCCACCGTCGTGTCAAGCTCCGGTGGGGCAGCTCGTCCTAGTCCGATGCCACCCCGCGTCGCCACCCCTCCCCACTCCTCCGCCACATCTTCCCGACCATCTCGTGCCCTCCGGCCACCTCCGGCCGTCGGAATCGGTGATTTCGGCAAGCTCCCGAGCCGCGCCGCCCTTCGGTCCACCATGGACCCGTGGACCGGCTCACCGATCCGGTCCACCGGGTCCATACACCCGATCTACGCCTTTTTCAATACAAAAAACAAATCCCTATTTCTCAGGAAATCCACTTTTACATAAAGCCCCCTAACCTTTTCCAATATTAGTAAAGAGCTCTTAAGATTTTACATAAAACCTCCCGAACTTTTCCAAAATTACAAATAGGTCCCGACCCCACCGAAGTGCATTTTTGCATTTCAGCCCCTCCCCATTCCAGAAATTACCAAATTAATTTATCCTTTTTACGAAACCCTAGCCGGTTTTACAAAAACACCCCTAGAACTTCAGACGACCATAACTTTTCAACCGTAGCTCCGTTTTAGGCGATTCTAACGCTGTTGGAATCGTCGTAACAAACCCTAGCCTCCGGAGCCTTCCTCTTCACTCCATTTTATTTGGTTTTTCCTTGTTATTACTTTTTGTCTTTATTATTTTATGTGATGTAGCTTACGTACTCTAACGCCGTCCGTAGACGAGAACCGGGAGCAGGAGCCCGAGGACCCCGACTACGAGAAAGACTTCGAGGACGCGTTAGGAGGCAAGCTCTATCAATTCCTTGATCATAATTGATCCTATTACTCTGCTTATTCTCGCACCTATATAGGAAGCTATTCTTAATATGTGTTGTCCTTGCAAATATTTTGCTAGAGCCCAATTGTTGTATGATAATGTTCAAATCACTATAGATATGAACATTATACCCTTGATTGCCATTAGAACACTAGAATCAACCTAGATGTATTGTTAACTATGTTAATGATATAGTAGTATCATGCTTAGGAATTGTTACTCTCTATCATCATGCACCTTCTTTATGAAAATGTATGAAAATGAGTTTGGTGGTGTGTGTTGATGGGTGGGTGAATAGACCAAGCTGTGTTAAGGTGAAGTTGGGCGGGAAATGTTACCGACTGTGGGTGAAACTCCTAGTACTGGTGGAGAGTACTTGATGATTAGGTGCTATCCATTTGCGATGGACGAGTGTTTGCCCTGTCATATAAGGACCGGTTCTTCGGACCCCAAATTGGTGATTTAGTGTACAACCACGGAACCTGTTATGGGCAGGACTGTGGACCAAACCTTGGGTTACGCAGTAAGAAGTTCTACCGGGCATAGTAGATGACGGAGGTCTAGGGATCACTTTTTTGGTGAAGTCCAAGTACTTAGCACATATATGGTGGAGGGTATGTTTGTGTCATACGCGTTGGATCCCTGGACATTCGGGGTGGACTTGTGAGCGTGCCTTGTTGCGGTGGCAGCGTTATGTGTTCCATAGCTAAGAACATATTGCTTGTGGGTAAAGTGTACCAACCTCTGCAGCGTGTATAAAACTAACCGGATGTCTGTTGTCACGGTATATTGATACACCAAACTTTGAGCTCTCGTTGATTAGCCACAAATACAAAATCCTTGATTTGTGAGGGGGCAGCCTTGTGCCCGTGAGTTTTGAGAATGGTGTTGGCCCGAAGTGCCGGAGCTGTTATGACCTTCGGTCGGAATGTTCATATAAAAAGAATGGGAACTGTCGGGATGGATGAATATCTCCCCGAGTCCGACCAACTAAAATTATAAAATGTTTTCTTCTTCAAGGACATCTTTGCTTCTATAGTGAGCCCCCGCATCGACGCTTTCGCTAAAACTCGGACCCTACCTTGACCACAACCAGATTGCATGTATATTATCCCTTGCTAGTGGTAGAGCTTGTTGAGTACCTTATTTACTAACACATTGCTTGTTTGTTCGGACGAAGATGGAGAATACCACGAGGATGAGGAGTAGGTCACGTCCTTCGCCCGATGTTGCCTGTGGAGTTTATGATGTTTTTCAGTGTGTTTTCTTTTATGTGAGGCTGGTCTATCCACCTCTTTGAATGTAATCCGGACCATGTATTCCCTAGCTATTTCCCTTTGAGGAATCAATAAAGATTGTTGTATCAGATTTGTATCATCTACGTGTGTGTAGTCCCGAAAGTGGGGCGCCACAAAAACCAATCCATGATTATACATGCTTGTATGGCCCTTCATAATTGAAGATGCGGACTTTGCAAGGTATAAGAATGATGAGACCTTCGTCGAAGGGGTGCAAATACGTATTTAGGAGATGAAGATGTAATCATGAATGTATTTAGTGATAATGTAGTTGATGCTTTGTTTGCTAGGCGAGGCTGAATGATTTGTTGTACCTGTGTGGAGAAAGAATTATTTATGTCATGCTATTTTGTTAATGCTAACAACATTTTATTTTGCAAGCCAATAAAAATAGTGAAATATTGTTTATTACTCCCTCCGTTCAAAATTACATGGCATTCTAGAATTCTCCACTTTTCTCAAATTACATGTCATTCTCACTTCTCAATGCACATTTCTCTCTTCCAAATACACTTTTCTCTTTTTCCTTTACACCTCTATCTCTATCCCTCCCCTTGTCTTCTGTGTACCCATATTTTCCACATCTCCTTAATTCTCGTGCCTAGAGCTAGAATGACATCTCTTTCTGAATAGAGGTAGTAGCTTATTGTACATAGATTCTTGCATTGGTTATGCCCCCGCCACCGCGTCGCATTAGCTTTTCCCTTACGTCGTCGATCGCCCTAGGAGGTGCTTTCTCTTTCGTGGAGGGCAAAACTTCACCTTATTTACCTACAATACCACTGGTTATAAAGATAAATCCCCCCAGAACTCCCTCGTCCTCACCCGAACACTCTTCGTCCTAGGGTAGCGCAGGCCCGCCCGGTGCCATCGCCCGCTACCCCGATCGCACCGTCCGCAACCGCGACTCCTCCGTCCATGCGTACCGTGGTTGCGCACTCCCATGGCCGAGCCTCCCCTAGTGTGGTCGCGCCGCAAAGGTTTGGATCTTCCAGCACCGATGAGGACATCGCCATGTTAGATGCACTCAAGCTAAACTCTCCTCCAAATTACATGTTGCATCCAACTCAATCGCCGCGTCCGATTCAGATTCAACAAGCCTTTCCGGACGGTTTTGATGATTTCTCTTTCATACGACATTGGAATGAGGTGTTTCTAGATGCGTTGGAAAGAGTACGACAACACGGTAGTTTTGGTTCTAGCCCAGCTCCAAAACCATCGTGGATCATTCTGTGTGATCATGAAAAGGTGTTGTGTCACCTGTTGGGGCCGACTCAGCCTTTTATCGTGTCGGGCCTTAAGCCCATGTTGTGGGCGTCTCCTCCTGGTTCGCCCCCAACCCTAACACGTCCCTAGACTAAAAAACTCAGTAGCCACCGTCGTTTAGACTTGGGTTTTGTTTAGTTTGAGTTTTCCTTCGAGAAACTACGATTGATTCATTGTAACTGTGGTGACAAGTCCTTTTACTCGTGATCCAGGGGTCCCTGTTCTTGTTCTCCTCGACTGCGGTGAGTAGTCCTTTCGAACGGAGTTCTTGAACTCCACTTATATTCGAGTGTTTATTCATATTTGCAATTTCAGATTACATGTTCTAGATTCGCTTGCAGAAAAAACCTTTTCGGCGAGGCCAATCAAATTGTGCTTGGTTGATAACCAACATGAGCTGTGGTGTAGGGGTTGCAGCATCAAATCGTGATGACTCGAAGCCGGATCGTCAATATCGAGCATCCACAATCGAATTTATTTCTTCTATCTCTCGAAAGATTAGCCTAAATCATCAAGCACGCGTCGCCTCTGGCCAAATCACCTTGCCACAACGCAGGCCGCCCCTGGCCTTGCCAGCCGCGCCCTAACTGCACCGCAAGCAGCCGCGCCTTCTCCGGCCACGGAGCTCCTAGCTTTGGTTTCCAGCTAACACATATGTAATTTTCTTCATCCTGACCTACGTTTCTTAGTTAAATATCCAACTGAGATCTAAATTAAAATGAAATTGGTGTGATGCATTTTTATAGCTGAGCTGCATTTGTAGTCATAATTAAATCAAATGAAATTGTTGTTTTTGTTTGATTTCATGCATGGCTGACAAGGCAGATTTGTGTGATGTCAATTTGGGACATTTTATTGATATATGTTGATGTGTACGCGGTGTCACGATCTTTCGAAAGATTCCTATAAACAACGTTTTCGCGGAGACGAACACAAATCGATTTGGCAACTGAACAACACGTTCTGAACCTCGTAATCGCAACACCACATCTTGTCTAGTTATCAATTGTCGTTGCATGATCGACCTAGCCAAGAAGGCTAATCCTTAGATGTGAATTGAAGAACAAAAACAAGAACAAAATAGAAGCAATCAAATTGCATATGTATGATTAAACTCACGAAGTTGGGGTCTCACAACCCGATGAATGGTGAAACTTTTCTCAACAAAATAATCTAAACAAAACTCAAACCCTAACGGTGGGGATGGTGGTTGTTCAGAAAGTAACACTAGTCAAAGGCAAAATATGGCAAAAGGCTGCCTTCAAGAATCGATGGGCACAATAAACTTTGTGTAGTCATGTGGAGCCGCCTTTCCCGTGTGAGCTTGGCGCAATGCACAATAATCATGGTACTTCTGTGAACTATATACAACGATAAGAATGACAATATGTTTGAGGACTAATTAAACCAGACCAAACCTCCAAGGAGATCGGTCGTATTATTAGCCTCCTTAAGTTACTCAAACATGAATTTCACAAATGTAATGTGATATGGCAGGTTACACTCTGCGCATCACCTAACATAGCTGTATTTTGGTACTTTGGCTATGAGGCTGTCGAGCAAGCTATCGATTGATGTGTAGCTCAAAAGCTTTTTCATCAACAGAAATTTCATTACAGAAGGGAAAATAATTGTCCTTTTTAATCTTAGATTATGTGTGTAGATTTAACAATATTTACTAAAAATTAATAGGAAATCGTTAATTCTCTGGCCACGACACTATGTACCCCTGTTTCTAATGGGGCAACATTGTGCCTTGTGTCTCCTAGTAGACTGAAGCCACAAGCCCACAACTGCCTTTTCAATGTGAGCAAGTCCAATGGTAGTATTGATGAGAAATCAGCTACCTAGGTTTCTAGTACAAGGGATGAGAATCACGTGATCTCCTTCCTTTCTTTAAGCGATTAGATAGTGTCTCTTTCCTGTTACCTCTCCCAAATTACTTGTCATACTTGCTCATTATCAAATTCATTCAACGTTCTCTGAACCTAGATAAATAACATGTCTAGAATCATCAAACATTCTTTGAAACTAGACAAAAAAAAAACACCTTTAGGATACAAGTAAACTAAGATGGAGGGAGTATTAACTTTTGAACAGATAGTAGCATATCTTATTTATTTCTCAGAACTTGCCTCTGTTTTATGACACTTTAAGATACCTTCGTACATCTCTACCATTGCTGACCATCAAGAGAAGCGACATTCTTTACGTTTGCAATTCAGCTGGTTAAGTCAGAATTATGTAATCTTTAACAAGTCATAAGTTTTTTCTTCTATGAAGGCCTATTCTGAATATACTAGTCTATTCCAAAATAAATATCACTGATAATTTTTCAGCTACATTTTAATATTTTATTTATAATATAATTCAACTATCAAGTTATGTTTCAAATGTCTTCAATTTTAAAACAAACTGTAACAAAATATGTTATTGGTAAAATATAATTAAAAAGTTCAACAACAGTTTTAATTTTGGAAAGGAGGAAGGATAAGTTTATGTAGCATTGTGTTTGAATCATGTTCCATATAAATAGAATGATGAAAACTTATAATTTTGTAATATGGAGGACGCAAAACTTAGTACTCCATAAAAAAACTTAGTGTGTGGTAACACCGGTTTTATGAAAAAAATATTTTTAGAAAAAATATCTAAATACTCATTGTTTTTTGAATAATCCTTCAAAATTATGGTTAATCATTGAAAGAGGAAAAGTGGTTCGAATGTCATGGCTAAAAAGCTGGTCAACTCACCCAGTCAGCTCTCGCCCTCGGATGGACATGGATCTCGTTCGCTTCGGGAAGTTAATGCTCACCAAGCTTGGTTTCCTCGTTCTCCTTGCCGGCCACCTCGGCGGCGGCGAGCCCACATCCACCTCGACCCTTACAGTGACCCCGGCGACGCTGACCAAATCCTCCCACTTAATCACCATCCGGTGGTCCAACCTCTCCTCCCCGAGCCCGCTCGATTACGTCGCTGTCTATTCTCCGCCGACCTCCAGCGACCTCGACTATCTCGGCTTCCTCTTCCTCAACGCCTCCGCCTCCTGGGAAACCGGCTCCGGAAGTCTCACGCTCCCGCGCCTCCCAGACTTGCGCGCTCCATACCAGTTTCGTCTCTTCCGATGGCCGCCGGGCGAGCGGTCTAAGAACCAGCGCGTTGACCAGGACGGTGACCCGCTCCCCGACGCTAGCCATCGCGCCGCTGTCTCCGGAAATGTGTCTTATGAGGGTGCTGGCGCTCGGCCGGCGCAGCTGCACCTGGCCTTCACCGATGAAGTGGACCAGATGCGGGTGCTGTTCGTGTGCGGTGACGACGCGAGGAGATCCGTGAGGTACGGGCTCGCTGGCCGGCGCGAGGAGGAGTGGGAGGAGGTGCCAGCGCAGGCCAGGACCTACGAGCAGCGGCAGATGTGTGACTACCCCGCCAACAGCAGCGTCGGGTGGCGCCACCCCGGGTTCATCTTCAACGGCGTCATGAAAGGGTTGCAGCCTGGGAGAAAGTACTTCTACAAGGTATATAGTATGCTTCATCAATTTTGTTACACTTAATCTGCGTGGAAATTTTGGATTGGACTAGCAAATTGCCCTCACGGAAAACATTTTCACAACATCACGGTATTGAATGCAAACTTGATCTAGAATGTAGGCTCTAAATTTCAATCTCTCTGGACATCTTCTGCTCTTCAAACAACAAATCCGTCACCATTGAATAAATCACTCATCCCCTTCGCAATAAATAAATCACTAATCCATCCCACCTGCCTTATCCATAGAGAATGCATTTTAGTAAATTATTTCAATTATCTTTTTAATATAATAAGAGAATTTTGTTAGAATATTATTCTAATGGTATTAGTTATGACATATAAATATCAAATGTTTACATTTGATTTGACTTATAACATGTCATGAGAATAATGTCATTTTTCTTTTTCTTCTCTTAGTGCACTCTGCTATTCCTATTTGTTTTTCCAGATTTGCTTGAAAATCAAATTACATATTTGAATGCTTGTAGGAAATACATTTGCATTTCTTGGTAAGAGGCAAATTAAGCACCAACGATTTCAATTAAATGGGTCCATAGCCACGAATGCACTGATGTCAAGTCATCCCTACTTGTCGTGAGAAAAGATGCACCGAGTAGGAAAATTGAATTTTCCTAAACAAGCTCAGTAAGCTTGACGCATTGTGTTGTGCCTACAGTCGAACAACAAACTGATCTGCAGCAACTAAGAGCCCTTCAACCTGTTTGAAAATTGATTGTCAACTACTATACATTGGAAAAATCGGACTAACTGAATGTTCAGCATAACATTTCGTTCCTTGCAAGACATTGGTCACATAACACACGCATGAACCCAGAGAGTATTTGTAAGAGCATGGAAACCAGAAAGGTGGAACGTTAGCAAATAACATTTGTTGCCTCTTGTTCACGTGCTTGAGGGTTGACAACTCAGAACTCCACTCTTATCCTTGAGTGTGCATGCTCCTCATGCACGGCTGCGCCGCCTTGTAGAGGATCGTGGCTCCATAGGTGGGGATACTCTCCGCACTAACACACTGCGCTATGGTCCCTGATGCGTATTCGCACGAGGGAGGCTGGCTCGTCTCCACACGAGAGAGCTTTTCTCCCAATGTCACCTGAGAAATCTGGAAGTAATCTCCGTGAACCTGGTTACTCCTGAGTCCTGATGATCTTGGCCAGGAGCAGAATGATGTCGAGCTGCTGCTGATCCTGGTCAGGAACAGAACCAACATCAACCTGACACGCTCTACGGTGTCTAGGTGTTTAAGATCTTGGCCAGGTACAGAACAATGTTGACCTGCTGTGATCTTGGTAACAAGCGTGACGATGTCAAGCGGTAGATGATCTTGGCGATGAGCAGATCTGCGAGGATGGCGTCGAGCTACAGAGAGGGAATTTACCAGGATTACTTGAGCAGATCCATATGAACCCATGGACTCAAATCAGAGTGCAATTTGGAGTCCAATGTCTGACGTGAGTATATGATATATAACATGTAGAAAAAAATTTATGTACAACTTGGAGAGCAGCTAGAATTAGGAATTCAAATATATAATTGTCTCAAAATCACTTGCTGCTTCCATTAGTATCTTGTATATTAGTTCTGATTGTAGCTTGTTATTCAATAGCTCATCTGATTGGGTTGACAAATATATTGAAGTTGGCAGGCTATTTTTGTAGTTTATGGTTTGATAGATTGATCAGCTGCAAGAACATCAGACATTTCAAATTCATTGTTGATTGTTAGAGCTGACCATCTCTGCAGATCTGGGTTGACACAGATTGAATGATAGTTGTTTGTTGGAGTAAAGTACAAAAATAACAAGTACGATTGTCAGAAATGATGATGTACATCTTGACAAAATGATGTCAGAGTTGAGGCTTCATCAGACTTAAGCAGAAAAATGATGATGTACTTCTCGACAAAAGCTAGAGTCAGTATGCTAGGAAACATTGTATCAATGTCAACAGATGATGACTTTCTAGCTTCTAGCCAACTGATTTATTGCATGACAAGCTAAATAAATAATTATTAGTCATTATTTCAACAACAATGCCCTTCCATCACCAGCATTTTAATACAAAAATATTCTGTTTCAGGCCATTGTCTAATCTGTTTAGTTTGAACTATTTTTTACAGGTTGGGAGTGACTCTGGAGGTTGGAGTGAAGCGCATAGTTTCATCTCACGTGACAATGAAGCCAATGAAACTATTGCATTCCTTTTTGGTGATCTGGGCACGTATGTTCCTTACAATACATACTTCCGAACACCACTAGAAAGTCTATCGACTGTGAAATGGATCCTTCGCGATCTTGAAGCCCTTGGTGACCGGCCTGCATTCATTTCGCATATTGGTGATATCAGTTATGCAAGAGGCTATTCATGGTTATGGGATCATTTTTTCGAACAGATTGAACCGATAGCATCTAATACTCCATACCATGTATGCATTGGAAATCACGAGTATGACTGGCCTTTGCAACCCTGGAAACCTTCGTGGGCTGCTAACATCTATAATGGGAAGGATGGTGGTGGTGAATGTGGTGTACCATACAGCATCAAATTCAGAATGCCTGGAAATTCTTCTTTCCCTAGTGGAACCAGAGCTCCTGACACCCAGAATCTCTACTATTCCTTTGATGCTGGTGTTGTTCATTTTGTCTACATGTCTACTGAAACAGATTTCACCCATGGCAGCGTTCAATACAAGTTCATAAAAGATGATCTTGAGCATGTCAACCACAGTCGAACACCATTCATTGTGTTCCAAGGTCACCGGCCAATGTACACCTCGAGCAATGAGATCAAGGACACTGCTCACAGGGAGCAGATGATTGAACATCTGGAACCACTCTTCGTGAAGCACAAGGTTACACTTGCGCTGTGGGGGCATATCCATAGGTACGAGAGATTCTGTCCCATGAAGAACTATCAATGCCTTAACATATCATCAAGTTTCGTGTACCCTGGTGCTCCTGCACATGTTGTGATTGGGATGGCTGGTCAGGACTACCAACCAAGTTGGGAACCGAGGCACGACCATCCAGATGTGCCCATCTTCCCTCAGCCAGAGAGGTCCATGTACCGTGTCGGCGAGTTTGGGTACACAAAACTCGTGGCCACAAGGACCAAGATGACCCTGATGTACATAGGGAACCATGATGGACAAGTCCATGACCAGATTGAGATATTCTCACAAGAAGTCCACGATAATGATACACCTGGTAAGCTGGCTGGTGAAATGCCACGAGATACTTCATTATACTTTCTTATCGGAGGCAGCGTAATGCTTGCATTACTTCTAGGTTTTGTGGGTGGATTTATTGTTAGAAGGAAGAGGGACTCTACACGGTGGACTTCTGTCAACAATGAGGAATCCTAATTTTTTGGCACACTGTTACTGTTGTTCTCTGTAATTTCCTATTACTGTTGTCCTCTATAAATACCCTTGCGTATATCTGTGGAGCTCTCCGAAGCAAATAGTTTTATTTAGGGACAATAGCGTTTTAACCAAAGATTTGAAGTCTAGTCGTGAAATAGACATAAATTTTGAGATTTTGCGTTTTTACCATAACTTTTCCAACTCGAATGCGTCGTTTACACAGATTTGAGGTGCCAATGGTTGGAACCGAATAAACAAAATAAAAAAAAAAAGAAAAAGGAAGAAGGAAGGGTCAGATGGACCAAACTGCTCCTCCTCCTGAACCCCGTATTCCCTGTCGATTCCTGTTCGAAACATTGTGGCGGCAGCGTGCGCAGCCCTAACCCTAGGTGCGCGACTGGGTGGCGGCAGCGGTTGGGCGCGTCGGCGGCGGCTGGGCCTGCAACGGGCTACGCGCGGGCGGTAGCTGGGCGGCGGGGTCTGGGAGCACAGATGAAAAGTTCACATGAGCCAAGGTATTCGCACACTGGTGTTTGTTGCAATGTGATTCAGTTTTGAGGATGAAACTAGCATAGTACGTAGGTCGATTTATCTGATTGAAAATATTTTCATTGTAGGTTAAATCTCGTTACCAAGGTTCATTCTTAGTGGAGCTTGTCGAGTGGGGAACCAAAGAAATATTTGAAGGGTAAAAAATTGCCACAAGTATCTGTTGACATGAACTATAAACTTGAACATCTAGTTGATTAGGCTCGTTTCTACATGTGGGGAAAGTGGGCACATACCTAAGTATTGCCAAGGTGGTCTCACGGCTAGTAAAAAAGAAGGCTTTCCAAGATTGTGCAGGCTACCAATGAACTAAGTGCAGCAAACACGCCATAGTAAGTTATTGTTGATTTACTCAACTACTTATTACAACAGATTACTTAGTCGCTTGCCTACTAACAGGTGGAGGACAACAAGGAAGAGGTGGAGGGCGAGGGAGAGGCTGAAGTGGAGGAAATCTTGCTTATTTGTTTAGGATCAACAATTAAATGTGCTCTTGGAATTGCACACATGTGTTGGTTATTTTGTTAGACATCATGACTCTGTAATTGGACCTTTAATTGCTCTTTAGTTGGGGTGTAATGGTTCTTTTGGACATATTTTCCTTGTTTTATTGAACATATACAATCTGCATATACAAGGGGTCTACCAAGTGCTGAATTGTGATTCTATTCGTTGTTGTTCAATACTATTATTGCATTCATGTTCTATATTATGTGAGAATATAGTCAAATGTTAGTAGAAATGCAGTCAAAATTATGCCGATTTTTTTAAGATTTTACTGAAAGTTAACACTGTTATGTCCACCTAACGGACTTGTGGTGAAATAAAGCTACAGTTTGAAAAGGTTGTGATAAAAACACAAAATATCAAAGTCTGAGGCTATATACAATTAGACTCCAAATATGTGGTCAAAGCACTATTGCCCCTTTTATTTAGGCACTGATATGCATAATTTCTGTAACATGCAACTATTTTGATCACTTGGTGATCACACATAATTGAGGGTTGATTGTTACCATTCTTTCAATTTATTTATAGTCTTTTCCATTCCATGCATCAAAACTTCTTTTTGCAGATTTAAAGCAGTTTTACCCCTGATTAAGCTTTTGTTATAGACTTCTAATGATAGTACGCATATCACTTGATTTAATCAAATCATTTTTACTTTTTCTCAATCGATTGAAAGTTGAAAAACTTTCAGTCACCATGATTGATTTGTACCAGAATTTGTGTTGTTATTTATTTTTGTAGGGTTTTGTACAATGTAGATAAAGAGGGAAAAATCATGTTAATGTATAGACTATAGAAAAAAAAATTTGTAGACCATCTGATTTCGATCTAGTGGTGTTGGATTGTGATTGAATCGACTGAAAATTAGAAAACCCTTCAATATGAATTCATTTATTGCCATTGGAAGTTAATTAGCCCAATCCCGTTTTTACCATAAAATTTTCCAGACTTGTAAAGCTTCACTCAAATTCGAAACATCGTACCAAATTTGCCACTCGGTCAACCTTCCTAATAAATTTAATAAACAATTGAATTTCTAAATGGAAAGTAAAACATTTAGAAATTGAAACATTTTAAAAAATGTCAAGCTAAGAGAAATGTTTCATGGGGAACAAGTAATTTGGTCAATAATGACATGATAGATTATGTTCGTCAAAACAATTGCTTGCAGATAAGATATATAATACATTATCCTTGTTGTTTGTTTGGTCAACTTTTAAATTATGTTTAGGTGACAAAAAAATATAGTTATGTTCAGATAAGTAAAAGAAATTTAGCTCACTGTTTGCCAAAATTGATGATAGATGTAATAATTTTCAAATTGACTCTAAGGATCTCAATTGGAGGTCCCAGAACTCTAGCCGAGCATCCGGGCTGGGACAATCGGGCTAGCCCGTAACCCGGCCTGGAAGAGGCATGGGCTGGTAAAAATCAAGCTCATGCCAGCCTAGGCCGTGCCTCGGGCCAACTCCCAAGCGCATGGCACAGAAGCTACCGGGTCCGGAATGGCCTCGTAGGTGTGCCAACGGTCGGTGGCCTACCAGTAGGAACGGGCTAGCTATACAGCCATATTCCATTGCACTGGGCTGCCGACACCATCGCCTCTCCGTGTTCGAGCTCCACTGGACTGCCTCCATATACCACTGCCAAGTGGACCACACCGCCTGGATGGCACGGTCGACTCTTGCTGACCGGACCGTCGCGGACGGATCTTCCACATCGTTGCCTAGTGGACAACGTAGCTATCCAGGCCCATGCTCCATACGCCAACAGATCGGGCTCAGTTGTCAAAGGTTGATGGCCTCGAGTGTAGTTCATGTGTTACCATGTTACTAATTAAAATAGCACATTCAATTGTGCATGAAAAATTCCAACACAAATATGTATGTATAGAGTATGCAACTATGTATCATCATGCAAAAAATTGGTGCATATGAAACTTGTGCAAAGAGAAACAAACAAGAGAATTTTTTCTATGAATAGTAACGGGTTGTGGATCTACGATAAACGAGTTACGGTCCGTACTATTCATAGTATGATTTCACTTTTTGGTTTATCTTTGTACAAGTTTCAATTGCATCTCCACTTTTGCATAGTGATAGATAGTTGTGTGTTTTATCCATACATATTTTTGTTTCAAATTTATATGCATGTTTGAAGGTGCTATTAAAGTTAGTAACACGTTACCACCTAAATGAGTGGTAACACCTCAAATTTTCCCCAATGGCCTCCTCCTCTCCGCGCCGGCACCACCTCCGACGAACATGAAGGTACAACTCTTGTTTGGATACCTAACGATATTCCAATTTCTCTTCCCTTCTCGTCCGGATCCACCACCCTATGTTCTTTTTGCAAGCGCCCACTTCCTCCTAGATCGGGATCCCAATTCCATCAACACTGATTTCGTGATGTAGGGTATGGACCAGCATGAAGACCGAGATGCTATATGGTGATGCTGCCACAGGAACGCCCATGGACTCAAGGGCATCGAGCACCGCAAGCAAGAGTGGTCGGGGAAGGTATGGTGCTTGTTGTCTAATTTGCAAGAAAGAATTGAAAGTTCCATCTATCGAGGGTACACGAACCTTGTTGGATACTTACCTTTACAAGTATCCACAAGGAAGGAAAATACTGACCGGAGATATGGTGGCTGTTGACATCGAAATTTGGACTTCGTGGACCCGTCTGTCGGTGACCAAGAGTCGACCGCGGATAAGTAACAACGAAGGCGAAGAGGCTTGGGGTCGGGGATAAAGGCCTTAAATTAAAAGGCGTGCAGCGGGATTCCTTCAAGATAAGGAAGAGCATTAGGCGAGTGAAGTGACTCCCCAGTGCCGGAGAGTAAGAATAAGTAAGGAAAGTGACTAGGGAACCCGCACTATGGCCAGTTTCGTTCCTCACTTTCAGAGAGCCGATTTGCTTATCTTATCTTATATAGTACATAAGGCCATTCTATACCGGACGATTTCGGATAGGAAGAAGGAGGTAGAAGCGCAAGAAAGAGCAAAGATAGCTACTCTTCTTCAAAACCTTTTGAAGAAATTAGCTCACGGCTGATTTATCAAGAATGCTCCAACCAAAGTTCCTCAATATGGCAAGGGTTATTTTACTTATCTTCAGCAAGATCAGTAGTGAACCCTATTTATTTGCTACTATTTGACTAGCACTAAAATTTTATATGGTGTTACCATTCTTCTGCTGTTCAATTTATTTTTGGTCTTTTCCATTCCATGTATCAAAACGTCTTTTTTGCAGATTTAAAGTTTGTTATAGGCTTCTAAAAATGGTACGCATATCACTTGATTTAATCAAATAGTATGGTTGATTCAAGAGTGAATTCCTTTATTGCCATTGGAAGTTAGCCCAATCACCTTTTACCATAAAATTTTCCCGACTTCTAAAGCTTCACTCAAACTCGAAATTTCAAACCAAATTTGCCACTCCGATCAACCTTCGTAATAACCTTAATAAACAATTAAATTTCTCAATGGAAAGTAAAACATTTAGAAATTGAAACATTTTTTAAAAAAATGTCAAGCTAAGAGAAATATTTCATGGGGAACAAATAATTTGGTCAGTAATGCCATGATAGATTATGTTCGTTAAAACAATTGTTTGCATGTAAGATATATAATACATTTTATCCTCGTTGTTTATTTGGTCCGCATTTAAATTGTGTTTAGGTAACAAAAAAATATAGTTATATTCAGGTAAGTAAAAGAAAGTTAGATCACTGTTTGCCAAAATTGATGACAGCCATAATAATTTTTAAATTGGAGGTCCTAGAACTATAGTTGAGCATCTAGGCCACGACAATTGGGCTAGCTCGCAGCCCGGCCTGGTAAAAACCAAGCAAGCTCATGCCAGCCCGCGGCACGGTGTAGGTCGTGCCTCGGGCCAACTCCCAAGCCCATGGCATGGCCCATAAGCTACCGAATGGCTCTGTAGGTGTGCCAACGGTCGGCGGCCTAGCCATACGGTCATATTCCCCCGATCCCTCCGCCAGCATATGAACCCTCCGAGTAAAAAAAACGTAAAGAGCATATGAACCCTCCTCCCGGCCTCGGTTCCAATCCCTCCACCCCGATCTCACAACCCTAGTAGTTCGTAGTTCGTCACCTCCACTACTCCTTCCGGCTAGGTCGTCACCTCCAAAGCCGAGCTCTCCGCGCACTAGGCTGCCGACACCATCGCCTTTCTCCGTGTGAGCTCCACCGGACTGCCTCCCTTGACCACTCGCCAAGTGGACCGCACCACCCGGACGATGCGGTCGATTCTTGCCAATTGGATCGTCGCATCGGATCTTCCCCACCGCTGCCTAGTGGACCGTGTAGCTATCCAGGGCTAGGCTCGATGTATGACCACCGACGGATCGAGCTAAGTTGTCAAAGGTTGATGGCCTCCTCCTCTCCGCGCCGACACCGCCTCCGACGAACATGAAGGTACAACTCTTGTTTGGATCCCTTCTCGTCCGGATCCATCACCCTATGTTCTTTTTGCAAGCGCCCATTTCCTCACTAGATCGGGATACCAATTCCATCAACCGTAATTTCGTGATGTAGGGTATATACCAGCATGATGACCGAGACGCCCATGAACTCAATGCAAGCTACTGCATTGAGCACCGCAACCAAGAGTGGTCGGGGCAACAACTCAATTGTTTGGAATTTATTCGAGGAGACGAGCACAACTGATGAAACATCGTCAAGCAAATGTATGGAGTCGTTGTCCAATTTGCAAGAAAGAATTGAAAGTTCCATCTATTCAGGGTACACGAACCTTGTTGGATACTTACCTTTACAAGTATCCACATGGAAGGAAAATACTGCCCGGAGATAGGGTGGCTGTTGACATCGAAATTTGGACTTCGTGGATTTGCCTGTCAGTGACCAAGAGTCGACTCGAGGGTAAGTAACAAGTAAGGCGAAGAGATTGCTATTTTACATATATTCAGCAAGATCAGTAGGGAAGCCTATTTACTTGCTGCTATTTGACTAGCACTAAAATTTTATATGGTTACAAAAAGGTTTAATCGGATTTTCAAACTCAATGGTCTAAGGAGTATATGATGTCCTTCATTTGTCGACAGTTAAAGTCTTGAGAAAGAAAGAGAGCTTATGTAATTTACTCTTAAATGAATTTTTCTAGTTATCATTTCTGTCCTACAGATTGGGGTGTATCAATATCGTCCATGGTTTCCCTATGCTTGGTATGGTGGTGGTCTTCCCTACTCCCTAGGATGCCTCGCTCTCTAATCTTGACAACGATATTCATCAAAGCTTAGTTGATATTTCACTTGAGTCTCCCCAATTAAACGTTTATACGGAAAAGAATAGTGAAGTATGTTTACTTGAGGCAAAAATAAGATAATGTGGATGTAAATAAATGCTACTCGGCATGTGAAGGTTTGCATCCCTTTTTGGTGCAAAGTGCAACGGGTACTCTCTCTCTCCTCTGGTGTACATGTTGAAAATGGTTTTTTTTTTTTGGAGGTCCACACAGCGTAATGGATGATCGGTATATTTAAAAGGATCTCATTTTTGGTCTTTTTTTCCAACCACAGAAGGGCCGATGCTACCAGCAAGTTGTTGCATGAGAAGTGATGATGCGCTTATTCGATAATAATAATAATACAAAGTAATGAAATCAGGACCGGATCATTACACGGATTCACTCAAGCAGTAAGTACATGACGCTGGCGTGCGCCGGAGTTTATATCAGGAAGGGACAGCAGAGTAGCGCGATGTGGATCGTTTCATTCGGACAGGTCGACTCCGAACTTGCCCTGGAGGAACCTGGTGAACTGCACCACCTTGTCCGTCTCCGGCAGGACGGTCCTGGCCGCTGGCAGCGCGACGAACCGGTCGCTCCAGGCCAGCAGGTGCGGCGCGGCGGAGGCGTCGAGCAGGGCGACTCCGTGCAGCTTCTCGCAGGCCCTGATCGCCGGGAGGAAGCAGCCGAGCGCGAGGTCGAGGAGGCCCGGCTCGCCGCCGGAGAAGAAAGCAGTGCGGCGGGGCTGGAAGGCTCGGTCCAGGGTGGCGAGCGCGGCGCGGGCTTCGGCGAGGGCCTTGGCGCGGGCCTCCCGCGTGGGCCCGAGGGACACGGCGTCCAGCGCGGGCCAGAGGCGGTCGTCGACGAACACGGTCCAGAAGCGGTGCTCGGCGCGGTCGTAGGGGTCCGCAGGCAGCAGCCGCGGCGAGGAGGAGGAGGAGGAGAGGTCGTCGAGGTACTGCACGATGACCGCGGACTCGCAGATGGCGCGGCCGTCGGGGAGCAGCAGCACGGGGATCTTGCCGTACACCGGGTTCGCGGCGAGGAGGCGGTCGCTCTTGCGCGGGCCCAGCGGCTCGTCCAGGAGCTCGTAGGGGACCCCGCGCAGCTCCAGCGCCAGCCGCGCGCGCGCCGTGAACGGGCTCAGCTCGCCGCCCAGAACCTTCATCGCCGATTCACCTTGCCGGGTCTTGTTCTCGTACTACTCGTATTTAAAGGAGACGACGAGGCGGCAACAAGGAAGCGAGTCAAGTGGCGCGTTGACCGGCGGGTGTGTGGCAGCACGTGCGCGTTGGTGCGAGCTAAAAATGGTTCAGCACGCGCGGGTCCGCTGGGAACAACCGGGCCGGATCGGCTGCAGTTGCGTTGGAGGTCGCGTCTGAGCCGGCTGTGTGTTCCTCTTTCGCCGCCAGTGCTCTGCTCGCGATTTCCCCTGTTTCTATCGTCCTTCTGAAATTTTCAGGAACAGAGAGCACAGTGAGCAAGAATTGCGGCAAGCCGGATGCGTCATGTTGTGCTCTTTGGATCACAGAGACAACATTGAACTGCATGTGCAAGTCTACGGTCACAGACGACAAAAATTTCTAAAAAATAAACAAAATTCGCACAAATTGTCTTTAAAAAATCGAAAAGCTCAAGTACAATATTGTTTAAATGTGACATTCAAAGTTTTATAATAAAATTGTGAATGTATGCCTAAAACGTTGGACGCTTTTGAAATTATCACTTTGGTAAGTCGTTTAACCGTAAACCTAACCAGTTTCGTACGGCATTGACCAAAACTAGCTGAAAAAAAAACACGGCTGCTAATGGGCTGCATGTCCTTCCAGTGGATGGGCCGCCTGGCCTGCTATGCTCTTGCTCAGTTGCTCCTTCTCTTCTTCTTCTTCTTCTGGGCCTGCCGGTCAGAACACAGAAGGAACATCTCCTTCCTCGTCGCGCCGATTCGACCCCCTTCTCTTGTGATTGATTTCTTCTCCCGCTGGTGAGTGCGTAATCCTACCTTAAACCCAAGTTTTTCTCCTTTCCCTCGGTCACGTTAGCGGTGCGGAGCCAGGCAGCGCTGAGCAGCGGCTCCATCTCGTGCGGCACGCGCTACGAGAAACCTCCTTCTCCATCTTCCTCCGAAGGTTGGAGCTGAGCTCTCCTCCCCAATCCTCTAGTCCCGTCCTTCCTTTTCTAGCTGACTTAGGCTGGATGTAGCGGCTTAGCGGGTGGATCCCTGCGCGAGGGCGGGGACGGGGACGGGGAGATTTCATCCTAATCGGGGATGGGGGTTTGGGATCGGGAGGAGAATTTTTCATCTCTCGGAGGAGACGTGAGAAGATGGGTCTCTCCGCCCCGGCCGCTGCACTCCGCCGCGAGCGCCGCCGCGGCCGCTGCAACCCGCCGCGAATCCCGCCCGCATCGAGCCGCCCTTCAGCCGCCGCCGCCGAGCACCTGCTCCCCGCCTCCTGCATCTGCGCCGCCGCCGCCCAAGCTCCCTGCCTGAGCACCGTCGTGGCTGAGCTCCCGCTGCGCCGCCTACTCCCGAGCTGCCGCATCCCGCCGCCGTGGGAGCGCCCCGCACCACCTCCGCACAAGCGACGCAGGTGGCTGAATCCCGCCCGGCCTCCGCGCCGCCGCGGGTGGCCGCACCCGCCGCGTCGCCACCCCCAGCCCGAGCTCCGGCTGCTCGTCGTCCCCACCTCACCATATTTTCGGTCTGCTGTTGGAGAGAAGCATTTTTTGGTGGCGCCCCTTCAGCCACTTGGGCACCCCTTGGCACGTTTGGGTCTCCGAATTTGGGTTTCACTGTTGGAGATAGCCTAATGCTTTGGAGGTTGCATTGCGCAGGTGTGCTGATTCGAGAGATGGAGATGCCGATGAGCTCTGAGACACCGGGTGCTCGTTTCCCTGTGCAGAACCGGGCCGTCTCGTTGGACATCAAGGTACTTCCATGCTCCAGCAGCATGCCAAATTATATTCTTTTCCGCGCTACATTTCTGTCGAGATCAAGCAAACCGTCAACTCCTTGAGTTCTGTTTACTGTACAATTATTTGCTCATGATGCAAGGGCCAGATAGCATGTTAATGTTCTCTGTGGAAATTATTATTAGTTTTTGGAGAGATATGATATGATGCCTGTATGTGTTTCTGACAGTGAAGGTGACTTGATTTTTCCTCTTGGTTTCCTAGGGAAATAAGACGGACATTGTTATCAGTAAATATGAAGATACATTTCTGGTAACTTGCACCATCCAATTTACTTGCTCAATTGAACGGAAAGTGTCACTTGTCAAAGGTGTTCATCCTTGATTGAATCTGCAGGTTATTGTCACACAAATTGGCTGCATGGGAACCATACTAGCTGCTAAGTATGTTCTTTTTCCTTACTATGCAGACCTGCAAATGCTTTCTCCTTGACGTGTAAAATTCATCTTTATTCTTTGCACTACCAGCTGTGGTGCTGTTTCATTGCTCAACTTATTCAAATTGCTATTTTGTGTCTAGTACTTTTATCTAGCATTCCTTCACAAATAAGCCTTCATGTGCTTAATCATGTAATAGCAGAAAATCTGCAAAGAACTGTCGCAAATCCCAGATTATTTAAATGATCTCATCTTTATAAGAAAAGTACTGCCTTTGTTACTCTCTCATCATGCTACATGTGTCTCCTACACAACCTTACTGAATTTAGGTCCCTCCACAAATAACTGTTCATGTAGATGAGCTGCAGGAAATGTGCAAAGTACTCGTCACTTCAACCACACATGCATCAGGTTGCAGCTTACAGATTATTCACAATTTCACATAATAGCATCTTAGATAACCTTACTGAATAATATTTTCACAAGAGGTGAAAAAGTAGTGCGGGTGCAGATTCATAGTTGGTCATATTCATTATGTTTAATATAGGCATTTTCCTCGTACCTAGAAAATTTATACTATATATCTGATATAAGTTTTCACCCCCTTCAACAGGAAAGATGAAAGTGTCTTCTCGGACCCAACCTACAATGTATCTGTTCTTTTTGGAAAGAGAGATGAGGTTAGCTCATTAAACTACTAGGCCATAGGGCTTTTATGTATGACTGAACATGCAGACGCTAATGACTGTTTGTAATTGCGTGATTTCAGCCACTCCTACTAGCTTGTGCCCGTCAACTTATTGAGCATATCAGGTATGCTTCCTTAACCATCCGGTTTTGTCATGGAAAGTAGCAGGAGTAGCATGCAATCAATGACACAAGACTTGATGCTGGCCCATATTTTAAATTTTTAGTTTAAGTAGTTATAACCATTTGACATTTTTAAATAATTAGAATCGAGCTCTTTATTCATACTGTTTTGGGACTTCGATGCAAATGGTCACCAACAATAGCCCTTTTGTTATGATCTCTCTAGTCTTTCTTACAGTATTGATGAAACTTCTATCCTTAAATCGTTACAAAATGTTTACATTGGTGTTTCCTTTGGCTGATGATGAACATACCATTTTCTTTTCTTTATTTTTTGGCTATAAAAAATATTATACATCGAGCTCTTTCACCATGTTAGACTAACATATTTAAACATCCATATTTGTAGTGGCAGTGGCTCAGCTAGATCATTGGTGATCTCTCTTGGTCTAAAGGATCATTCTCAGGTAATATCTGTAGTGCTTTCCTCTATATAATTGTTTTACTGTTACATTTGATGGCCTCTATTACCCAACATTGTTTTTTCTGTCACAATGTTTCTCAAGGAAAGTATTGAACCATTGAGAAATGCTTTATTGGTTAGAACTTTCTTTTTGTCTAAACACCAAGAAGATGTCACATGAAACTTTAACAGTCGGCCTATGTTAAAACATTCTGTATGATATCATTAATGTCTGATGCAATTTTACAATGAGATGAACGGAACACTGAAGAATACAATTGCAGCCATCATTGATATATAATTCTCATTTTTTGTGTGCTGGTATCATTAATGTCCTGATGCAATTTTACAATTCCTGAAGGGAACACTGAAGGATATAATTGCAGCCATCATTGAGAACCGTCTATGGTGATGAAAATAAACAGACCTGTCTCACGATGGGCAGCCCATCAACCATTAGCGCTTGGGGCTTCCATTTACAAAATTCTGTAAGTTGGTTAGTTAGAATTTAGTTAAACTAGAGGAGGTGGATTTCTCTCTTAATGCTGCTCTTGCATGGAGATGAATAGTTTTGTTGAGGCTTTCATTTGAGAACTTACTGCATTGTTGTAAGATCTTGTTGCTGATCTGCCGATGAACATGACGCAAGGAATGGCACTTATCATATTCTGATGAAGTCACGCGATTGTTTTACTTTTTTCAAACACAAGCCAAGGAAAGAATGAGGGAAAGAAGATTTGTTCTAGTCTGCCCAAATTTGCTAGCTATAGGCGTTTCAAGCTTTTGCATACAACTCAAAACCGACTTTCAAAACTGGCAGGGCTGATATATAAAAAATTAAACTAGTTGGATAGAAATTAACAACACCCGCGAGGTGACACTAAGCATCAACTATACTACAGTAAACATTGAAGAGGCATTTCTAGTAACAATTATCTGCCTGGTTGTTTGGGTTATTATTATCTGTGCCCATGAGCTCCTCCATTGAAAATGCAATGTCACCGCCGTCCCACAATAGGTCGTCAAACGGATCTAGAACAGTGCTGCTGTCGAGGGGCACGTCGTCCTCGTTAAGCAGGGCGGACATGTTGAAGTCTTCGTCTTCAGGGGGCAGCACGAGCTGCTGCTCTGGCGGCACAACCTCCTTCTGGGAAGAAGGAGCCTCCTCCTCTATGGTCTCGTTGTGACCTGCTGCAGACTGGGACAGTGTGGGTGCTACCGGACTCGTGGCCCCGGGAGACTGGTGCTGCTCCCATGTGGTGGTCGCCGGCAACGATGATGACATCAGCTGCTGGCAGTGCATTGGCGGGGGTGCCCAGATACTGCTCTGCCCCGGCAATGCCCCGAACGCGTACTGGTTGTGGTAGTGCTGGATTTGCTGCTCCATGCGTATCAGTTGCTTCTGCTCTTCATGTGAGCTTGATGCTTGGCCTGCCATGGAACTAGTCCCTGCCGCCGATGTGGAGAGCATGTAGTGCTGCTCGATGCTCATCAGTTGGTTCTGCTGCTGCTGAGGTGAGGGTGACGACGCTTGGCCTGTGATGGAGGAAGTCCCGGCCGCACAAGTTGATGTGGAGGCCGGCTGGTGCTCCGTGCTGATGAGTTGCTTCTGCTCTTGTGAGCTTGATGACTCTTGGCCTGTCGTCCCAGCCGCGGAACTTGATGTGGAGGGCGCTACGTGGTGGGCGGGCGCGGGCCGGGCGCGGCCCGGGCGCGTGGTGGTGATGAGCGCCGTTTGCCTCCTGCTGCTGCTGGTTTCCTCCCTTCCCCAAACCGTTTTTCACCTTGTACAGCCGGTACACGGCCAGGTTCGAGAACTGCAGATCAAGCTCAAACGTAAAACTAAGAACCTGCTCTGTTTTAAGACATCGTACATGTAATTGATTGCCACTGGTATGTCCTTGGCATGTGGAAACCCACATATTCCTCAGTGGCAAATATGAGATTGAGCAAAATTGCAAGGCACTGAAAAGATTGTAATCCTATATAAAGTTTCTTATGCAATAATAATAATAATCACCCCACTATATTTTTTATGGCTACATATGTTATCGACAATTCCTCCGCAAAATCTCCTACACGAAGAGGATAATTTTATTTCTCATGAAAATAGATATATTTGAGCGGCCAGTGCTCCCTAGAAATATAATTACTCGCTCTATTGTTAGATTGTTTTCATTAGGGCAAGAACATAGCTGTAGATTTGAACCAGTATATAGTATTTAGACACTAGTTTTATAAAAAAAAAGCTATAAGAGGTCCAATAAATCAGCTTTTAATGAACCAAAAAACTAGATAGTCTGACCCAGTTATTAAACTATTTATTTTCTCTGAATTGTTGCTTTGTAAAAGAGCGCTAGGTTGTAGCTTTTAAGAAACCATGATTCAAACAATCCAACCGAAACTAGCTTTAGAAACCATATCTGATAATCATAGTTTTAGAAAACTATCTCTAAAATATTGTTTTTAAAAAATAAAACTAAAATCCAAACAAAAAAATATCCTAATGGTAAAATATCCTAATCATTTTATATGTATTGCTACCCAAACAAAAACTTGTCCTGATGATAATGACCTAAATAGATATTTACATAAACTACCTTAGATGGATTCCTATCATCCGCCTACCTTTCAGACATTAATAACCCAATGTACATGCATATTTAATCGATTCAAACCAGATGAAAAATATGGAGGGAGTATGTTTGAACTTCATATCAAGAAGAAAGAATCTTTTTTTAGAATAACATAAAGAAGAGTCCATACAATTTAAACGTGCACCCAAACAATTGCCCGCAAAAAAAAAAAACGTGCATACAAAGAAAGAAAAGAACTCCCATGCATCCAGCGCGTACAAAGGCGTACCTTGTTTGGTCCTAGGCGGACGGTGAACTCATGCAAGCCCCAGTCCGTCTTGACCAGCTTCTCCACGGCGCCCACGCGCCGCCGGTTGTAGAACACCATGGTGACCATCTTCCCGACGACGGCGCCGCCCTTACTCGGCGGCCTGCTCAGCGTCTTGCCTCCGCCGGACGGCTTCCACCCGCCGGCGAACGTCGCGCGCTGCGGGCGCATCTTCTTGCCGTCGTCCGGCGCGCGGGCATTGCCGGCGGAGGACGGCGGGAACTCCTGCCGGCTGAAGAAGTAGATGCACCCGGCCTCCTGGTAAGCCTTGTACGTCTCTGCAGCCCAGTAGTCAGCCGCTCGATCATGAGACAGATTCTATTTCTATCGAGGCAGGACTGCAGGAGGCGTTTTTTTCTTTAATTATTTTATATATATAAATGCGGTGTTCCGAACCGTAGAGTTGTTGGGGGTGGTAGTCGAGGATGCGGATGTCGTGGAAGATGGCGGCGACCGGCGGAGGCAGGGGCCGGCCGCGGAGCTGGTCGGCGAGGAGGTCGATGATCTCGAGGTTGGCCGGCACGAACCGGTAGCCACGCGGGAACCCGTGCTTCGTCAGCGCGCCGCTCGCCATGCCTCTCTGTGCCTTGATTTCGCCGGAAGAGATCGGCCGGGATTCTCGGGAGGACGGATAAGTAGCTTCGAACTCGAAGCTTCCCCGCCTGCCTGTACTTAGAGTCTTACGTGATTATGCTGGTTTCGGCTCGATTTCATGGTCAGCGCGTGAAATCGACCGAGACTCTCTCTCTCCCAGGAATATGAGTCTGACTACCGATCCATATGCTGCTGCTCCGCCTCGTCCGTTTGGTGTCCGGTTCATCATCATCCAATCCAACGCGCCCCACAATGAGCATTATTGCCAGAGCCTGGAGGTTAATTTCCTCCGGCCGTATGCACAGGAAACAAAATGGTTTTATAATCGTTTTATTTACTTTGCTAATCAATATTCTTGATGAACGTGCGTTAATTCCATCTTATTTTAGCAACCTCTGTTTTCCTTGCGACGAATCTTATTTTAGCAACCTGTTTTCCTTGCTAATTCCATCTTGATGAATGTCGGCAATTAGTTTGTGCCGTGTTTTATATGGCTTGTGCCGTGTGTCTCTAACGTTTTTCCTGTAGTGATGTGTTCAGTCTCAAGGTTTATACAAACATTGTTACTTCAACCATCTTCCTGTTGGAGCTTTTCTGGGAATAAAACTGGTGCTTTTGCATGGTAATAATGGATGCCTGATTGAACAGCTAGTATTGGTAAAGATATTGGGTAAGTAGGTGTGGCTTTATAACTTCATATCCCAAACCTTCTTGTTTTTTTTAATGAAACTGGAGGGGAAAACCTTGTTGGTATAACTGTAAGATTGGCAAACCAGAAGAATAGAATGCGCTAGGATTTGCATATTGATGTATGGCCTATATTATATAGGCAGTACAGTACATGCTCTATGGAGAATATCCACCCGTCGGATCAGGGTCCTTTGCAGTAGGAGGGGAACGAAGGTCAAAATGCAGAGAACTGCTGTCACTGCTACAGTAATTCGTGAGAAGAGAGACAGGCCTCTGCATTTATATACTGTACCTAAATACTGTTCATGGCGGTTGTGTTTATATTTTTCTATATCTACATACTGTAGCAGATGATCTGCTCCATTCATTCCGGATTGAATGGCTGAAATCGAGTTAATTCTTGCTACAGTATTATCTCTGAATTTTGACCTCTAATTCAGAGGATCCCAACCCCGTCTGTCAGTTACAACAGACTATACACGATCCTATACATGCGGTGATCTAGTCATGGCGAGGGACTCGGATTCAGGCGTGTGAATCAGTCAGAACCGTTCTGCTAACAGTAACATTGGTATAGTTGGTTTCTCTTGCGAACCTGACGACGACATCATGCCTGACCAGGTAATCTCATTGCAAAATCCAATAAGTTAAAAAAAAAATCTTTGCCAAATTGTTGACTAAACGTGTTGTGCAATTCTTTTCACATGCTCAGATGCGTGAGGTGGTGTGAAATGCAAATTCCTACCGTGATTAATCAATGAGGTCTTGTGAGACATTGAATGTTGTTTCAATGTGAGTTACAGTGACTCACCGGTGACAGTCTCATGTATGTTGCAGTGCAGTGATGAAAATTATAGCTCATTCCTCTCTTGTTATTTGTGTGTGTGTGTATGTGTGTGAGTCCAAGTACTCGATATTATGTAATTTTTGGCTGCGTATGTCATTTCGATGATCTAGAGGCTGGATTTCTACCCATTTTTATGTGTTTGATTTTGTTATACTGACTCAACTGTACTAGGGGCGTACCAGTTCTGTCACTAACCATAGCAGCTGCGGTAACTCCAGTAACAACTAACAAACATGTTGCAAATATTAGGAATAAGTGATTCATTACTTATTCGCTATCACCATGTACATTGTTAACTACATTTCCCGCTGTTTAACTTGGAGTTTTCTTTAGTTATTCTTCCCTGAAGGGTAAGGGCGTGAAGATCTTCCAGCCTGCTAACGCATTATCACTGATGATCTATGAGGTAGAAAAGTTTACTCTGCTTCGTGCCCCGTATATTTTTTAGATAATGGAAAAAAAGGTTCCCAGCCTTCACCTGGTTACGACTGATTATTGCAGAATTCATCACATCTATCTTCAAGATCACAAATAAAGCATAGAAAGTTCGGATGATAAGATACATCAAGGCATAATTCTATTGGTAAATCTCCATCGATGCTGCGCGAAGATGTGCATAGCCACTCCCTCAAGCTGTCGGCATGCCTCTTTTATTAATTTCTTGGCCTCCTCATTCTTCTGTAGATGAGCCCAAAAGCGAAGCCAATATGTTCCTCTAAATAGTACCTTTCACGAATGTGTGAACCTACCAAGACCACAGATCAATACGATCTCGTCAGTCAAATTACCAAAGCACATTGAAAGCATGCATTAACGGTATGCTATCTCTGATGATCAGCCAAGCCGTTTTGTAGAATAATCAAGCTAGTGAAACCTCCTCCAACAATCAAAACATATACGGCAGTGAGGTCACTAAGACCGAAAGAGGCAAACCTGATTAGTCGCAGCTAACTAGGACTTAAAATTGGTAATACTAAATTGACATAAAGCTGCTATAAATGCATGCATTTCCACACACAAGTGACAAATCATGTAGCATACACAAAATTATAGCCAGCAAAAAATATTAGGAATGATATATAAGGTTATTTTGAATTTGGATGGAGTTTTGAGCACTTTCATTTTTCACACCTCATACTTGTATGTCCTTCTTGATAGTACGGTGTTTCCTATACTCAAGACATAAATAAAAGGCTTCACAACTTGATCTTGAGCATGAGTAGACCAATTTTCAAATCTTGCACGTATGAACGAATATGGCCACTTCCTTTTTGTGTTTCTTTGCTCTCAAACTGCGCACAAGCTCATTTAAAACATTAGTCCTTTTTAATTGTATTGACGTCAATCACTCAAAACTATAATTGGAGGCCTAGATGCACTTTCAAAAAGAAAAACTTCCACCCCTCAACATCTTCTAGTTAGAATATGTATGTGTCACTATTTTGCAACCAAAAACAATAATCACTCTTATCCAGAGGTTGGCCGGTTCTGTGTATAAGAATACAATGCAAATGAAGCTAACCTATGTAGGCAAGAGAGAGCTGACACACAGCTGCCCCCTTCACTAGGCTAACTAGTTTATTTGCTGTTGGTCATATTTCAAATTGTAGCAGGTGTGACTGTAACTAGAAACCTCATGTGTGTGTGACGTGCTATATTGAGATTTTTGCCTCCTTTTCTTTTTAATATAATGGAACGCAATTCTTCTACTTTTTAAGAAAAAAATATACCACGAACAATGCCATGTTGATTGAGCATTGTCCCTTACCTTGTGAGTATAGACTGCCTTGTATATTGAGCATGCAATGCATGAAGCACGGGCGACAACATGTGTGTAGTATTATGGTTTACAAAAACGCTACAATATTGATTTGTTCCCTAGAAAATCAGATTGTTAACCAAAAAAGTGATCAGTCTACGTTTTTGTGAAAACTGAGCGTCCGGTGGTTTCACCGGCTACAACAAAAACCGCTCGGTTTCCAACGGTTTTGAAAACCATGGTAGTGTGGTGTGTGAAGTTAAGAACGCGGAGATGTGGTAGTGGTGCATCTCATCTAAAGCTCTCAAAGATGAAACACATAACACGACCCGTTAAGCCAATGCAATAGTGTGATAAGATAGGGTTAGCAACTATGGTAGAGAAAATGAGTTGGTGAAGAAGAGAAGGGCAAAATTATTCATACATACATATTCAAAGAAACAAAGTATAATAATAATGAATTGATTTTATGATTTGTTATGTTTAAATCAATATAATTATAATGGTACGTGTCTAATTTGCGATGATTGTCGAAATATATGATATTTTTAGAACAATATCGTTTTAGCAACAATTCTAAAATCTAATTACAGAATCACCATCGATTTTGAGATTTTACAAAATCACCCTCACTTTTTGAACCGGAATACGCAATTTTCCATCAATTTCTACAGCCGTGAACAGGAGCTCAATAAACGAAATAAAAAATAAAAGAAAAAACCCAGGTTTAGTGGGCTCCCTCTCCTAGAATCCTACTACACCTTTCCTTTCAGAAAAAAAAGGAGTGAGAAAGAATTCTACTACACCTGTCAGTCAGTCTCTCCACCCCAACCCAGGTGCAGGTGCTGACGCAGACTCAGATCCCACCAGGCAGCACCACTGCGGCGCAACAAGCACGGCGGAGCCAGGCAGGTAGCGGCGGTTTCGGTCTAGTGCGGCCATCTCCCGGCGCCTCGGCGGCGCGCGCGGCCAGAACCCTACTCCTCCAGCTTCTATGGACGGTGAGAGCTGAACTCTCTTCCCCAATCCTAGTACCCTCCTCCTTCCTTTTGTAGTTGATGTTTAGGCTGGATGTAGCGGGGTTGGGTCGATCCCTGCGCGAGAACAGGGACGGGTAGGTTTCATCCCAATCAGGATGGGGATTGAGAGGGCTGGAACTCGCGGAGAGGGAGGAGGGGATGATTCGCTGGCGTTGGGCAGGGCGGCTGCCCTAGCCCTACCTCGCCCTATTGGTTGGTCCGCCTCTGGCTACACGGCAACCTTTAAATTTATGTGGAATCAGACTAACTTGTTGGGATCCATAGTTTTTAAGGTGGCGAGGTGCCGAGGGATGCGTATTGTGGCGACTAGGGGCGCCTTGCTGCCTAGCCAACGCCTAAATGGAAAGTTGACGCTACGGCATTATGGCGACATGGGGACGCCGATGCGTAGGTGATGCCTTGAAATCCAGGGATGCTTTTGCAGCTACCTTGTGATGCAATCATATAGCCTTCTGCCTTGTATGCATTGCGTAAAGATATTTCATGCCTAGAAGCTTAGGATAGAATGTTTATACTACTGTGGAATGCAGCTGCAAGTATCCTGATTTCTACCTGATCCTGCACCAATCCAACTATAGATGAAAGAAATTGTACTTGAGACAACGATTATATCCAATGGTTTTCATAGACGATCGCATGAATCTTGAGCAATATTAAAGCATCAGGTAATATGGTTCACATTTTACTTTGATTATCTCTTTATACGACCATCTGCCTTTCTTTGATTGCTACCCATTATAGTGTTATTCTATCCCCAAAATTGCTTCAAAAAAATGAGGAAATTGTTTCTATATGGCATATGCATTGTCTAGGCTCTCCATCATCTGGACCATATATAAGTGCAATTGGACCTCATTGATAACTAGTAGTCATGATTAATCAGTAGTCATACTGTGATCATCTTAATTATTTAGATAACAATTTACCTAATTTAGGCCATGTTTAGATCAGTTTCAGTTTTTAATATACTTGCTCCTAAATAAAAACTGGATAGAAGTGATGGGGATCTGATCTTTTAGAAACTATAAACCAGTTTATTCGATAGTTAAAGACTTATCTTCCCATTCTCCATTAAAAAATGTTAAATGCATCCTGTGTTGTTCCTGTCAGCATATTTGGCTCATTTTGTTTCACGTGCTAAGTCCCCTTTCTTTCTTTCTTTTTCTATGGCCTTGATGGCATATGTAACTAGGTGCTTAGTTTTTCTTTGTATGCAATCATGACTGGTACAAAGACCTAGCAGGCATGCGTGCATAGAGGCAGGAAAAAACAGGGGTGGTAGTAACTACGTAACTCCTTTCTACGGTGTTAGTCTGGTCTGTCCCTATTTGCTGGTGGTAATCCAAAATTTGTGTGAGTCTTGCTTCTTGAATCTAACCCTGTAATTTGGCAGGCGTGCCATGCAAATTTTATATCTTACTATTTGAGATGTTTTGATACTTTTCATAGCATATTTTGAGGTAGTACTTAGTTAAAAGTTGGATATCTAACTATATTGTTGCTGATCTTTTGTCTCCTTGGTAAACTATGACAAACAGTGACAGTTCAATATTTTCCTAATTTGTTGCCTTTTCTTGGACAGTTATACGAAATATTGCTAAAAATGATGCAATAAATTGTTAAGTGTATCTTTTAAGTTCTTGCTCAATTTAGTACCAGGATAATAAAGGATACCTTTTTCCAGGTTTCTCTGAAGCATGAGCTGTAAAAAGATGCAAAGGAATTTACAAAGGAAATAGTGACATAAAACTCGATCTGACCGGGTAGCTTGCAATGGCTCAGCAATCAACTTCAGTTCCATTGAATGATGCCGCAGTTATTGATGCCAAACCCTTGCGTACATTGACTCCTATGTTTCCTGCACCACTTGGGCTCCACACTTTTACCCCTCAAAACTCACCTTCGTTTGTCTGTGTGACCCCATTTGGACCATATGCTGGAGGCACTGATTTGCCTGCTGGTGTTCCACCCATGTTCGGTGCACCGGTGGCTCCTGTCGACCCCAACCAGAGACAGACATACACTGGTGCTATGAATGGAGCTTCTCATGCTAATGGTTCTGCAAACAACAGTATGGTTACCCCTACCTTGCAAACTCCTCCAACAGCTGCCACAGAGGAATCTGGTAAGAGAAAGAGGGGTAGGCCTAAACGTGTGCAAGATAATATTGTTCCTTTGGTTGCTTCAGTTTCTCCAGCTCCTTCAGTTGCTCCCATCCCTTCACTTCCTTTGGTTCCATCATTTCAAGAAGGTAACAACATTGTTTCCCAGATACCTTCTTCAGTTTCCACACAGACACAGGAATCTGGCAAGAGAAAAAGGGGACGGCCCAAGCGAGTGCAAGATATTTCTGTCCTTTCAACCCTTTCAGCTCCCCAAGCAGATACCACACCCACTCGTCAGGTACTTCCTGCACCCACCACTGCACATGAATCTGGCACGAGGAAGAGGGGACGGCCCAAACGTTTGGTGGATAACTCGGATAATTCAAGTCCTCCAATTCACTCAAAAGACAGTGAGCCTACTTTCCAGACACCAGCAGGAGCCACACCATCTGAAGGCAGTAAGAGGAAGAGGGGACGTCCAAAGCGTGTGCCTCATGGTTCAGTGACCCCACCAAGCCATTCAATCATTTCAATAGATGATGACTCTGCAGATGCAACAAAACGTGGGCGTCCTAAGAAAATTGATACCAAGCTGTTGCAGCTTCCATCTTTATTGTCAAATGATCCTAGAGAATCTGTAGATAATGTACTCATGATGTTTGACGCATTAAGAAGGAGGCTAATGCAGCTGGATGAGGTGAAGCAAGTTGCAAAGCAGCAGCAAAACTTGAAGGCTGGGAGCACCATGATTAATGCTGAACTTCGTGTCAATAAGAACAAGAGGATCGGAGAGGTTCCAGGTGTTGAGGTTGGTGACATGTTCTACTTCAGAATTGAGATGTGCCTGGTGGGGCTGAATAGTCAGAGCATGGCCGGAATTGATTACATGTCTGCTAAGTTTGGTAGTGAGGAGGATTCTGTGGCTATTAGTATTGTGTCAGCTGGTGTGTATGATAATAGTGAAGATGATCCTGATCAGATAATTTACTCCGGACAGGGAATGTCTGGTAAGGATGACCAGAAGCTTGAGAGGGGTAATCTTGCATTAGAGAGGAGCTTGCTAAGAGGTAATGCAATTAGAGTCATTCGTAGTGTAAAAGATTTGACTTGTCCAACTGGCAAGATATACATATATGATGGCCTTTACAAGATCAAAGAGTCCTGGCAGGAGAAAGGTAAATCTGGTTTCAATGTGTTCAAACACAAGTTGCTCAGGGAACCTGGCCAACCTGATGGCATTGCAGTGTGGAAAAAGACTGAAAAATGGAGGGAAAACCCATCATCTAGAGACCATGTTATTTTGCGTGATATATCATATGGTGTGGAAACTAATCCAGTTTGCCTTGTAAATGAGGTTGATGATGAGAAGGGTCCTAGTCAGTTCACCTATACAACTAAACTGAACTATGGGAACTTCATGAGCTCAATGAGAAAGGTGCAAGGCTGCAAATGCACAAGTGTATGCCTCCCTGGTGATAACAACTGCACTTGTACGCATCGAAATGCTGGTGACCTTCCTTACAGTGCTTCAGGCATTCTTGTCAGTCGGATGCCTATGTTATATGAATGTAATGATTCCTGCACTTGTTCGCATAATTGCCGGAACCGAGTTGTACAGAGAGGTACCCAGATTCATTTTGAAGTGTTTAAGACTGGTGATCGTGGATGGGGCCTTCGTAGTTGGGATCCAATTCGAGCAGGAACATTTATCTGTGAATATGCAGGTGAGATCATTGACAAAAATAGCGTGAATGGAGAAGATGACTACATCTTTCAGACCCCTCCTTCTGAGCAGAAACTAAGATGGAATTATGCACCAGAATTGGTGGGTGAACCTAGTCTCTCTGACTCAAATGAGACGCCCAAGCAACTGCCAATTCTCATTAGTGCAAAACGTACTGGCAACATTGCTCGCTTTATGAATCACAGCTGCTCTCCAAATGTTTTTTGGCAACCAGTATTGTATGATCATGGTGACGAGGGATATCCACATATTGCATTCTTTGCAATTAAGCATATTCCTCCAATGACAGAGCTTACTTATGATTATGGTCAAAGGCAAGGTAATGTTCAGATGGGGACCAATTCTGGTTGTGGGAAGTCTAAAAACTGCTTATGTTGGTCACGCAACTGCAGAGGTTCCTTCGGCTAAATAGCCAACCCAATAAGGATTGGATCTTATTTTGTCAGTAAAAGGTTGGTGATTTCTGAATTTTAACTCCTTTGTCAACAGAAAACCTTTCGTTTTCGGCATAGTTTTTGTGGTGCCACCTTCCTAGGTGTTGTGAGGGAGGTGGGTCACTACTGTTCCCAACATAGTTTACGTCACAACAACTAAGGCATCGATTAGGTGCTATGAAGGGGCTGGGTCACCACAGGACGCCACAACGTCACAAAAACCATGCTTTCTGGGTAGTTTATGATCTTTTTTTGCAACTGTTTTGACTTCAGAGTTCATGTGCCAAAAGACGGCACTGATTCTTGTGATATATTTGGAATTTTGGATTATGTAATACAATTGGGAGTTACTGTTTTGGTGATTTTAAACAAAATGAAAATTGGTACTCTTCATGATAATCGGAACTCAAAAGATATGAGATTATAGTTCCTTTGTTTTGATCTCGCTTAGTTTTATTTCAGAAATTTGAATTGGCTCGTTTATAATCGAATTATTAGGCTGATACAATTACCCAGTTTTGAGAACACTAGCTCTTAGAAAATCTTGTATCTATAATTCATTTTTAATTGTCTAATGTTGTTGTTTAAATCTCATATCTATAATTCATTTTTAATCTGACATACAGATATGTGTACTACTGCTGCCATCTACGCTGTGAACTGCTACAAATGTAGCTACAGCGATGACAGTTATTTTGCTCTGTTTTGCAATGATTTGATTTAAGAAATATTTAATGATACATGTTTTCTGGAGATAAAGTTGTAAAAATCTGAAACAGTTCTGTAGAAAAAATGAATTTCCACAAAGGGACCTGAAATAAAATTTGGCTCCTTGTACCGATGTTCTAGCTTAGGGTAAAATAGTATGTCCAGTTGCACCATATGTGATGTGCATGCTGCATCGTGTACTTATGGAATGTCTTAAGAAATTAGAATCTTTGTTTTTTCACTTTACTTATATTTCATTACATGCTTTAATTTTCTTAATCAGACCTCAACCTGTTTCTATTCTTTAAACTGATTTTCTTTTAACTGTTTATCTGCAGAAGCATGAGCATATTAGATCGGGTTTACCTACTTTCAAGATGAAGCCGCAGAGAGTTTAGGTTGTACATCGGCATTGAATAAGTGTGCCACCCTGTCATGGCAGAATGCAAAAACAAGGGGACTGTTCGCTGCACAAAGCGTTGTCGGTGTATTAGTTCTTTTGGATTACCTAGTCTTTAGACATCTTGGAAGATGGGAGGATGTATGTTATGGTGTTTGTAGTGAACTTGTTGTCTGTCATGCATGACCAGCAATTGGTTTTCCGTAACTAGAGAACATCATCAATGTAGTACCACCGGAGCCACCTAGTTTTAACTATGGAAAAGTGCTGGTTCGGTTAAGTTTTTCCTTCCTAAATAAAGGAAACAAATTGCAGACGTTTTGAAACTTTTTCCTTGCTTCACAAACCAATAAAGTACAGGATCTACAGCAATACAGGATATAGGTGCCCAGCCAGCCTCTTGAAATTTATGATGTTGAACTATTACTTTGAGTTCAATGTAAATTTAAGTCCAGGTACGCTAAGAATTTCCATTATTTTTTATAATAAATACAATATGGTATATTACACTAGTAGAGAAGATGCAAATACAGAAGGCTGGCATGGCAAGTGAAATAGCATATATTTTTGGACAGTGTTGTTACATCGTGAGACTGGTGCCGTGTCCCCAGCTGTCGGGGCAGAATGTGATGAGGTACTCGGGCGCGTAGCATCCGGTGCCCGTGGCGGCGGTGGTGTCGTAGGCGTAGCTGTAGTAGGCCGGGCACGCGTCCTTGAACACCCGCGAGTAGACGCTGCCGCGGCACGCGTCGGGCGTGGCGTACTTGCCGCGGCAGCAGAAGGCGTCCAGCCCGAACGCCAGGCACGCGCTCCTGCACGCCACCACCGTCTTCTTGTCGTCGCCGGCCACCTGCAGCTCCGGCGGGCACGCCGCGTTCACGTCCCTGGCGCACCCGGCGATGGCGCACCTGCTGCCGGCCTGGGAGCTGGTGGGGGCCACGGCCACGGGGAGGTTGTACCCGTCCACGAGGCTCACGTCGTAGGAGGTGCCCTGCCGGGTGGGGCCCGCGTGCAGGCTCACCTCCACGAGCGTGGCCGGCGGCGCGCCGATGGACCCGTTGCAGGCCAGCCGGCCCTCGCAGTCGCCGGTCAGGCACGCGGCGGCGTTGGCGCTGGCAGAGGTGAAGTTGCAGCCCGTGCGCGCCCAGAAGCGGCCGTTCCAGCTGGCCGGCGCCACCACGCGCCTCGTCTTGCGCGGCGGGAGGAAGAAGCCGCCGCCGGCGAGGACCGGGTGGCCCGTGTTGGGCGCGATCCCGGGCCACACCGGGAACGGGCACCTGTTCCGCACGTGGAACACGATGCCCTCCGCCGTCAGCACCACGGGCCCTACATGCAACCACAGTCCACAGGGCGAATCAACAATGGCCTACACATAAATAAGATAGGATGCGCGATCCAACCTGCGAGGGCCGCCATGAGAACGAGAAGTAGATGATGTGCAGAGTAGCCCATTTTCTCTCTCGATCTCAGCTGGAGGGACTCAGATGGCACTAGCTAGATATGGCCGTTTGGAGAAGAAACGGGCAGAGATTTATATAACATGCAGGGGACAGAGATGAGGATCTCTAGAGACTACCTTTTTGTTGTCTTAAGGAAGGCCTAAGCTTCAGTGCTTTAGATAGGCAATGACGATGAGGTGCTGCGCGTTCAGTGTGACTTGCATTGCAATGGAAGAAAAGCAGGGTATGATTTGGAGCCGGGAGCATGTGGCCACTTGGAACAGGCCTGCCGGCCGGGAGCAAACGCCAGTTGCACAAATGTTAGACACACGAACCCATTTCCTGTCTTCATCATCAAGTTTCTTAACCGTCCACCAAGCCACGTCAATCCTTGCAAAATCTATGGCCATTCCCAAGCATCGAGAAAACTTTTTGGGAGGTCCAAAGGAAACATGAAAGATCCAAGGACATTTTCGCGCGAATTCAATCCTTGGGCCCTCTAATCTAGCCCATATATTTGAGAGATCCTGCTGCAGCCGTTGCAATTACATCACGGGCCCGATATTGATCACAATTCACAACATGCCTGTAACCGTAATAAACGGAGAAAGGAACAAGTTGTCTTCGGAAACAAGTAGGAGTACTCGCTCTCCGGTTGTGAGTTACTATTTTGACGTAAAAAAGGACAGAGAGGTTAGCCTATTTTGAACTGATTCTTTTGTAATGATGTCAATAATTTCCCGAGGGAATTTTTGTTTTTTGTTTATTTAAGGAAAGGGGTGGAGCTTTTTTTTTTTTTTTGTTTCTTGGATGAAACAGGAGGGGTAAGGTATATTAAAAAGAAAAGATACTAGTATATAAAAACAGTACAGAAAAGAGGTTCAAGAAAAAGAGTCTACAATGTAACTATAGAAACTGCAAAAGCTACTACATCAAAGGGAGTATTTGGAACGAAAACGTTGAGAAAGTTATATTTGTTCATTGGTTCATATCTTACATGAGCAAATAAGCAGATTCAAATAAAGTGTACAATTGCATCTATATCACCTCCATGTACTCACCGCGCCTTCTCCGTTTCATTCATTCAGTTCAACCTATTATTTCTTTCTCATCAACAATAAAACAATACTCCACTAGAAAGACAGCTAGTACATTCTTGTAGCAGGTGTCCGTCAGCACCTGATCCTCGAAAGTCAGAGGAAGGCGCAGCACAGCCTGCACCCTCCACCTCACCCACATTGTATCGGCACAAACTTCACAAGAATTACGAGCCATGGATGCAAGCCCATGCACTCGTCTCAGATCTACATGCCGGGACAGACGTGGCACGGCATGACAACACAGAGATAAACAGTTGCAGGAACCCTCTATATATGAACCCCACTACTACTGCACTGAGTCAGACAGAGTAACTTGATTTCTTTTTCCCCATATATGTAAATTGTTTAAAGAAAAAACTCTCATACATGGATGTCGTGTGGCTGCCACAGACGCAGCAGCATCAGCCTATAGTCAGATGCAGCAGCAGGTCCACTGCTCCTTGGAAATGGAGGGTTCAGAGAATGGAAAAATAGAGGGTTCAGAGAATGGAAGGAGAATGACAGAGCACACTAGAATGGTGTGGCCTTGCTTGATCCACATCCTCACATATAGACAGCTGCACCTGCTTCGTCACCACCAGACCAGAGTCTGCAGGTGGGTCCCAGCGGCGGAGGTTCGAATTGAATCGATGGGTTGGGAGACGGCTCAAGGAGAGAAAGCTGCAGCCGGCCACCAAACCCGGTGGCGGTAATGGCTGGCTGGGATGGATTCGGATGGGCAGAAGGGCAGAGAAGCGAATGGAATGGAATGGAATCCGTCCGAATCGCCGGCGTCACCTGAGCTGGTGTGCCCTCATCTAGACTAGCTAGGGGTTGAACCACCGGCAAGCAATGCAAGTTGCCCTCTCCTCGCGAAAGAGGAGTCTCAATGCTTCCAGTGATTTAGCACTGACTGATTGATACACTGGTGGTGTCTTTTCGCTCTGTACTGCCCCAAATAAAGTGATTATTATTAATTGCCATGCACCCTCTCCTCTTCTTCCTCTACTACTACTAAGCCCGTACGGTGTTCGATCCTTCCTACTTTTTGTGCTGCCTTGATGAAGGAATTTTCCGTGAATTGTTCTTTCTTCTATACAATTATTATTAAGGAACCACCGAACCAGTGCTAGACTGCTAGGCTAGGCATATATATATACGATAATAATTTGAGAGCCATCGATCGTGACAAGTACGCGCCACCGGAAATACTCTCATGTGTTACACAGCACACGAGAGAAATCATCAATCGAACGCCCTGCATATGCTGGTTATCGACGTCGTATAGTTGTGTGTACGAGTACCGGTCAGTACTTACAAAGACTACCAGAAATAGATCAGATGATGATGGACGGTGCCACACGATCCCATCCATCGTCTATATCACGCAATAAATGAGGAATTAAAACCTTCCAAGCTCACCATCATCACCAAAATGCAAGCTGGACATGACGCACAAGCAGGTGCGCAGCACCAACAACTATATAAGCACAAGTGTAGAACGAAAAATTAATAATCGCAACGAAATAATAGGCGCATTCTGGTCGAGTACAAAATTAAATTCTCGTTATGTATGATGCTACCATTTTATAGATGATCTGAAAATTCCATTTCGGTGCGGCAGAGATATTAATGCTCACAATCTTCTCGTCTGGCCTCTACCTTTCTTCCCCAAGCTCGACACCAACAACCACCTCCTAACAACCCAAAATACAATACAAAACCTCACATAACGCACACCACTATATATATATATGCAATGTTTATTCTTCGTAACAAACAACCATCATTAGCATACGCAATCAACATGGCTGCAGACTAGCTAGCTCTGACATCAGCACACGCGCGCGGTCCAACCGCTAATTGATTAGGAGCGCATGGGACAAAGGGGAAAAAATGCATAAGGAACGAACAAGGCCAGCACCAAGCTCTGATCGATCGCACACCGTGCCCTGGCTCCGCTAGTTACTCTCTTGACAAGGACAAATGCGACGACGATATAGCATCGCTGTCCGTGGTTGAATGGGCATCGTCATTCATTAATAGATTAGACAAAAGATTAATTAGGGTTAAGCCAAGACGTTGGTTCACTTAGCTTGGAGTGTAACTACCGAGGATGAGGGACGTCGCCGGAAGCCAACAGCCCGGGGCAACACAGGGTGACAAGATTGTTGTAAAACTGCATGTTGCTTACAAAGTTAGCAAAAACACTAACTTGACAAGACACAAGATATAAGGTTTTCCCCTTATATCTTGTAAAACTGCCAAAGGTTTATATATACAAAAGTCACATACACCCTCTTTGATTATATGATGAAACATAATAATACTATTTCCATTCTAAAATGTAAACATTTTTTACTAGATTTGTCTTCTTTTTCTCATAAATCCGGACACCCCAAAACATAGTTAGGAATGCTTATTTTGAAGATATAAGGTATAACATATGAGTTATATTTCGGTCAAAAAACATATGAGTCATGTTAGATTTTCATGCCACTTACTGACTTGCACTTCCCATATATAAATGGGCGGAGAGCGATTATTTAAAATTTTTTTACCGTGGCCTGTGGGTAAGACAAGGTAAAAGCTAGTGTATTGATTGCGTGTTGTTGTTGGTGGCATCAGGTTGTGTAAAGGAGTGGTAGCCTTCTCAAGCTCTATGTCAGTCTTGCTCTTGCATATATGGAGAGTAATTCATGGAGTACCAGATTAATTGGAGAGAAACATGATCAACTATATATTGTTTTCATGCAAGTTTAGTTGTGGACTGTCCATTTCATGGTGTCGACTTCATGTGATACTATACTGTTGATCAAACTATATACACGAGTCAAAAGGCTGGACAGGGTGCGTGCGAGCAGCTGCTACTACTACTACGTACGGCAGAACTCGAGCTACCAAACCGCGTGATATTATTATTCGTGGTCGGTCGGGTAAGTTGCTTTTACTTAGCTCATCAACCGTACCCCATTTTAAAGAGAAATCTAGAGTATGTTTCTCACGAAACCCAGTCCCCTAAGCTAGAGTGGAGAGGTCCCATGTATATTTATCAAGCGTACACGTAAGCTATAGGAGCAAATGGTCCTCTTGGTCCCCATGGCCGGCGTCCACGTGGTTTCTCATTATTATCTTTTATTAAAACGAATAGTTGGTGTCTTAAGCTTTTTCTCGCTCGGATTATTTTTGTACTCATTCACTGACTTGTCGTTCCGCCTGTTGCTAACCGATTTCTCACACGTGTGCACAATATGTAATGTGGCTCGGCTATAGTTATGGAGTAGTTGTTAATAATTAAGCTATATATATGTTACCGGTCCTCTGTATTAATATTGTTGATGTTAGAACTACACTTTTGTAGTTTATTCTAAACCTAAAAAATAGTCATACACAAATGATTGTTGCTAGGAAGATGTGTCCATAGGGTGCGGCTCAAAATAACCCAAGAGAAAGCTAACATGAATTCAAACTCCTTGATAAGTGTACGTACCTATACATAATCTATTCCCTATCTATATTAGACTATACCGCAAATTAAAAAGTACCACACTAAATAACCTACGATCAAAGCTCTTAACAAAAAAGTTAGTTATATTTTAATTTCTCAACCAAATTTCAACATTATTCAATTTAAATACATGCATAAATGTCCTATTATGCATAAAGGATTTGAATCCAGGTGGGTTGATTCCACCACAAAGAAACCTAAACATCTGAGCTAGGCTTAGTATGAGTATGCAATGCCTATTTATTTATTTCGGTAAATACTTCAATAACAACAAGGTTATGTGTCCACATTTGACGTGTATAGTCCGATAAATTGTCTAATTTTGATCTCATGACTCAGATCCGACATATGATACAGGGACATTTTTATACTTGAAATTATAATTTGACACATTAATGTGACATATATACTATTGATTTAACATATTTAATAATACAATCAGATATTTGATATGAATATTTAAGCATAATTAATAATTAAACTAGATGGGCACATGCCCCCTGCTCACAAAAGTTGTACTCATTCATTATAGTACTATAATTTCAAACTAATTTTTTCAAATTCAAACGGAAAGATCACAACTTATACTCTTAAAGTTTGGAGAGAATGGACGTATATATAGGTGACTAAACATGGGATTTCACCGAGTACATCAAACAACTATGTCGGATGGGCCAATGGGAGGTGAAAGGTAGCTAGCTCACCTCTCGAGATAAATAGGTGAAAGTACATCCATGATAAAAACCAAGCTACAACTCCACATATAAATAAGTGGATCAATGTTGCTTGAAGTAAGTTTACACACAAAAAAAGTAAGCTTGATGTAAAAATTGGCAGCAATCAAAATCCTAAGTAAGTACTTGTTGAGAACTAACGGGAAACATACGAGCATTTGATTTTGCAACACATTAGATATCTGTGTAATCATGTTATTATAAAGAAATAATTGAAAAGTACTTCTAGCTGCTTATCATTCACTTGTCACTTTTCTCTTGGTGTAATAGTAGGCCATCCTTTCAATAACCGAACTCACTAAAACAAATCCACATTGTCGGTGAGCATGCTTTGCTAGGTGAAGTTTATATGTCAGGCCTACAACGCTCCATCCCCTGCATCACCCATTGCTTGCAACACGATCGAAATCCTAAGAATGGGAACGGTCCATCCGACAGGAGTGTGGGATGGATTGTGATAGATGTGTTGTTGTAGGAGTCAGCGGAGGCAATTTTGGTGTAGTAACGCACTAGAGCCTTCCACTCTCCTATACAGTAGGTTAATAGCGATGGTGTGGTAATCATAAATATTGGGCAAGATCGTTGCGATAGTAACATCTAAATAAGACTGGGTATGTGCATTGACAATGGCAGAAAGAAGACGTAGGAGGATACGATCAAAGTTGATGGCAGGTGTTGTTGATGTATTTGCTGATGGTAGTGAGGGGTGCGTACGTATTGTGAGAGGGTTGTTGTGGAGCGATTGGCCTGCTGCATCATGTATGAATATGATGTTTCTTGGTATGGAGATACTACCTCCGTCCAGAAATGGAAGCATTTGTTGACTTTTAGATATCATGTTTGATCACTCATCTTATTTAAAAAGTTGTTAACATTTTGTTTATTTTGTTAGAATATATTTTATTCCTAGATATATTTTGAATACGTCTTATTTATTTTTGTATTTACATAAGTATTTTAAATAAGACAAACGTCAAACGAGAAATCAGAAAGTCAACAAATTCTTACATTCTTGGACGGAGGAGTAACAGATAAGCCATCCTGCATAGCATAGAGGTGCTTGTCTTGGTGCACGTACGGTGGCCTTCCTGTTGTGGATTAAGGTAGCAATTATCCATGAAGTCGGTCCAGAAAGAGATCAGGAACGAGCAACAGAGACCAGAGAGTGCATGGATGGTGCGACGTTGGCTACAGGTGGGTTGACACGCGTCAATGTCCTAATTGTGGCGGATTATGGGCGTGTGACCTTGCATCTTGCAATCGCAAAAGGCAATGATGGTGTGGCAGCTCAATGAATTTCAGCCGATAGCAACAGCTAAAATTATACATTTTTTCTTGTCTATTTCAATACTAGAAACGGCATAGTCCAAACAAAACAGAGGATTTGCCTCGTCACCTCAGTCCCTCTGCTCCACCTTGATCAGCCGTATGGGCCAAGCGGCATGTCATCCTCTGATAAACCATGAAGATAATATGTGCTCCCTATGTCCTAAAATGAGACTACGAGTGTCCAGATTCATAACATCTTAAAAAAATCAGAACACATTAGTATTGTTTAAATACAGTGAATATGCTACGAATCCAAATCAAATCTAGAATATTTATACTTTTACAATTTTTCTTCTATTTTGATGGAAACGGCAAATATATATACAAAAACAGAGCATTTGCCACGATACTTTATTACCTCTCTACCCCTCGCTCCAGCTAAGCCGTATGGACCATACATGCTCCATGTCATGTTCGCGATAAATGAAGAAGATAATACTCCGCAAGTACAGTTTAAGGCACACTGTTCATCCGGTCCATCTCTTAATCAAATGACAAAGATTAAGAACCTCTATTAGGACTGTGATTAGCTACATACCCGTGCTAGCGTAATTAGCTGTAATGAAACGCCCTCCCGTACAGCTCACCAGCCAACCGCACCATCCAGCCCTCGCCGTGCCGCGCTATATATACACCCCTGCCGCGCACGCACCCACATACTAGTAATAAGCAGAGCTCGATCGCACTCTCACACCGCGTGGCGTGGCGAGCGTGCTCGGCGGCGAACGCCAATCAAAATCAATGGAGGCGGTGGAGTCGGCCGCGGCCGCCGGCGTGGACCCGTTCCCGCCGGTGGACAAGTGCGACGCGTCCGGGCGCGGGTCCCACGCCGTGGCCGCCGACCTGGACGGCACGCTGCTCCGGTCCCGCAGCGCGTTCCCCTACTACGCGCTGGTGGCCTTCGAGACCGGCGGCGTGCCGCGCCTGCTGCTCCTGCTCCTGCTGCTCCCGCTCGCGTCCCTCCTCCGCCACGTGGCGCGGTCGGAGGCCTGGGCCACGCGCGTGCTGGTGTTCGCGGCCACGGCGGGCGCGCGCGTGCGCGACGTGGAGTCCGCGGCGCGCGCCGCGCTGCCGCGCTTCTACGCCGCCGACGTGCACCCGGGCGCGTGGCGCGTGTTCGCGGCGTGCGCGCGCAGGCGCGTCGTGCTCACCGCGGCGCCGCGCGTCTTCGCCGAGCCCTTCCTCGTGGACTGCCTCGGCGCCGACGCCGTGGCGGGCACGGAGCTGGCCACGTGGCGCGGCAGGGCGACGGGGTTCGTGGACGGCGGCGTGCTGGTGGGGCGGCGCAGGGCGGAGAGGCTCGGGGAGATGTTCCAGGACGGGGACGCGCCGGACGTCGGGCTCGGGGACAGCACGTCTGACTACCCATTCATGAGCGCCTGCAAGGTGGGTACCGCAACTCATTCATTCTTTTCATTTCCTGCACTGTCCCGTATAATAATGTTTGTTTTCGTGCGGCGAAATAGGAGATTTATTAGCCGTGTTTTCTTTTCTGCCACGATTGTTGTTTGGGTGCTAAACCGTGTCCTCCAGTTTGCATATGACACCGTACCAGAAACAAGGCTGTAGTGCCGAGCCGGATCCATCCATGGAGCTGCATTGCATGTGTTTCAGGCCAGGGGCTGTTTTTGCATGTGCCATAAATTCGAGATCACAACAGTCTGGTGGTACACTTGCCGGCACAATTTTCTTTTATTTTTTAAAAATAAACTATACAGATTCACATAAGAATCGAGCTAGTGGTTATGTCGCGTAAGCAGGGTGTAAACACAGAGAAGAACTTTAATTAGAGTCACCTCTATCGCCCTCTCTAGTTGAACCAAATGAATTGGTTACCCGGCCGGGAAAGAGTTTTATTAGGGTCTAGTATTCAAATGCAATTCGGTCCAACAGAATTTACACTGAGCCGGGCACCGATCATATAACTGCTTACTAGTAGAGTAGAGTATTACACAAGACAAATCTAGCAGGTTTCTGTCTCTTGCTGTCCTGCTAATTTCTGGCTCCATTTGGTCCGAGAAAGGTTGGTGGTTGCCTGGCCACATCACGCATATGACCCCGGCCCGGAAAAAGGCAAGATACTCCCGGTGCAGCCGCAACCACCAGTCCACCAGTACTAAAACTGCACACAGCACAAGCGGCAGGAGCGCAACCATCCTTGCCCGGTTTGCAAAGATGGTTCGTTGGTTCATCTCCGATAAAAAGGCTGGTCGTTGGTTTTAAGGACCCGGCACGGCACGACCTACCTTCTCCTAGATACTGTATTCAATTACCGGTTGGTTCGTATTTAAACAAGCAAACCACAAGCAGGGCTTAATTACGACATTTACACGCCAGTTCACCATTGGGTGATAGGGACGACACTTGTATCGTTGACAAGCTAATTAACCTGTGTAGCAACAACATTGTATATTATTTACAATTGGGAAGCGTTGCGTGCTTCCACTGTGGCTGGCTGGCTGTATAGGATAGTAGTATGAAGCAAACACAAATATGGTTGAATATGCCTAACTGAACTTGTACGAAAAGTTGCGAGTCGGAGCACCACACGGTTAATCTTTTGGTTGTCGTGCCAGATCACGTACAGTATGCCGGGTTACTGCTGTGTGCAACGGTACCAGCAGTACAGTAGTACTGCCTTTTAGGTGCATCTAACTAACCATATTTATTTACTAGCTGGAGTGAGCTAGATGGGGTCAAAATAGTGATGTGCTGCTGCTACTGTCGCCTGCCTGTCACCCTGTCCTCAAGGTTTACATGCCAGCATCCAACATGCAGGTCATGTGCCTCCATGAATTGCTCCTCCTCTCTTCTTTAAACAGTGGAGTGCTTTTTCTTTGCGGTTTTCTTTCCAACCAGGTCCTTCAAGTAGTAAAAGTGAGGCAGTCTCGAGTCAACATGCAGTAATGAGTCATGTGTTTGCTCTTGTAAGAGTGGATGGGCAGTTAAGGGGTTTGGCTTTGGTTTTGCATGAATTTAAACAAAGCAAGCAAACATATTCATGCATCAGTACCCATTTTCAAACACTAGTAATGCAGGTTCATGAGATTGACCAAATGCGTGTTATGCATGTAGTATGAATGCAGTAACAAGTACTTAGTAGTACTAGGCTCTTCCAACACAACAGTGGAGCAGTTACTTAAGAAAAAAAATGGCTTTGGAGTTTGATAAAAAAAAGGAGCAATCATTCGAAATTCTTGCGTACCAATTTCAACAGTGGTGCAGGTTCATGGAGACATACTAAATGTGGGTTACGCCCTGTAATTGGCGCCGTGCTAGCTGTGCATGATGAGCTCTTGCTCTTGAATGCACCGGTACTGGCTTTCAATAGTGTGATCTCGTCTTAATTCTCCATTAACTCTCTCTCTCTCTCTCAATTGGATGGCTTTGAATGCGCAGGAGGCCTACATCGTCCCGCGCGCGGCGGTGGATCCCCTGCCCATGGACCAGCTCCCGCGTCCGGTCATCTTCCACGACGGGCGCCTCGTCCGCCGCCCGACCCCGGTCGCCGCGCTCCTGGTGGTGCTCTGGTTCCCGGCGGGCTTCGCGCTGGCCTGCCTCCGCATCGCCGCGGGCGCGCTGCTCCCCATGCCGCTCGTGTACTACGCCTTCTGGGCCCTGGGCGTGCGCGTGCTGGTGCGCGGCGCGCCGCCGCCGCCGCGGGCCGAGCGGGCCGCGGGCCGCACGGGCGTGCTGTTCGCGTGCTCGCACCGCACGCTGCTGGACCCGATCTTCCTGTCCGCGGCCCTGGGCCGGCCCGTGGCGGCCGTGACCTACTCGCTCTCGCGCCTCTCCGAGTTCCTGTCGCCCATCCGGACGGTGCGGCTCAGCCGGGACCGCGCCACGGACGCCGCCATGATCCGGGACCTGCTGGCCGAGGGCGACCTGGTCATCTGCCCGGAGGGGACCACCTGCAGGGAGCCCTTCCTGCTGCGCTTCTCGGCGCTCTTCGCGGAGCTCACGGACCAGGTGGTGCCCGTGGCCATGGAGAACCGGATGGGAATGTTCCACGGCACCACGGCGCGGGGGTGGAAGGGGATGGACCCCTTCTACTTCTTCATGAACCCGAGCCCGGCCTACGTGGTCACCTTCCTCAACAAGCTGCCGCCGGAGCTCACCTGCGCCGGCGGGAAGACCAGCCACGAGGTGGCCAATTACATCCAGAGGCTGCTGGCGGCCACGCTCTCGTACGAGTGCACCAGCCTCACCAGGAAGGACAAGTACAGGGCGCTCGCGGGAAACGACGGAGTCGTCCCGCCCAAGCCACCCTTGCCCGCAGCGTGGAACAAAACCAACGCGTCCTGCTAGACCTTTACCATTGCATGTCTCTGTGATCAACAGTCATGGACCTGTTCATGAGAGAAGACAGTGCTAGTACTTATCTTCACCATTGCATCATGTACCAACCATTGGGAAGCTTGAATGCAACTTTACACGAGTTTAAATGAAAATGGGGACAGCAACTATTATTCCCATGCGTGTAAGCAACCAGCATGTCTCTGCAACCAACAGCCAAGGACATAAAAGCAATTCGGTTGATTAGTCCACACATACCAATAGGCCATAAAAACTCTTCACTTCACTAGGGAATGGAACAGCTCAGCAAGTAGAACGACACCAAACATTATAAAAAGAAGATGGTTTCCCTTCCCACAAGACAAGTAGTAAGTTATAACACCAATCCAATCCAATGAAACGAGATTGTCTGATCCGCTGCCATTCATTATATTGCCAAACTATATTGGGTAATTGATCGTAACTGTGAACCAACTGGAAAAAAGAGAGAGTTCTACATGTAATTTCCGGTTGGGTTCCTTCTTCCAGGTGATACATGCTATGCTCAGTCCTATATACACCCTGGATATGGAACAACTCATAGCATAGCACTCTGTCAACCAACGGACACTAGACTAATAGCTTACTGATCGCATACTTTGCAGCTCTTTCGGCAGAAGCCAGGTGCTTCCTTGGTCCCCACCATGTAGTTAGGGTTCTTGGCGCACTCCCCAACCGCCGCCCATTGGGGGCAGAGGTTGTTCTCATCCTCGCATTCGTCAGATGAACCTGTCTGCTTGACAGGGAGGTCAAACGACCTCACATGGATCCATTTAGTCGCGGACCACTTCTGGCCTGAGATGACGGGGCAGCTCCCGTGCAAACTGTCAGAGTCTGTTGTTGCATCAGGATGGAGGCTGAAGAACAGCAGGGCATCGCCCTTTACGGGTTTAACTGCAGAGGGCAGCCAACAGTTAAAAAACGTATGTATTGGCAGGTGTATTGTAAGGGATTGCGAAGTTAAAAAAACAACTCATGGCTTCCACTATACTATAATTGTCGATGATCATGGATACCACTGGACTACATAAGAACCAGACAGGGTAATAACTGCAGTTCCATACCTGCATATCCATTTCTTGCGCAGTCAGACCATGTTTCATCCTTTGGTTGTGCCAGCTTCTCCTGTCGAACATCTCAGTTATTGCAAGGGAAATCCTTAAGATGGTGAAGGTAAGACAATAAAAGACAAGAAAATTACCTCTGCATTGGGGAAGATGGTCTCTCCACCCTTCCCAACATTAGACAGGTACATGAGCACAGTAGCAATGCGATGGCCCCCAAGTACTATATTTTTTTTGTCGTGGAAGTAGTCAAAGTGTGGCTCATACTTCTCACCATTCTGGTAGTGTAATATTTGAATGGACTCGCCATTCTCTGCAGAAGAGAGATCAATAACAACACCATCATTCACTACTAAAAAGAAGAAAGTCCAAATCCAAAAGAACTGAGTAATTTAATCCACTAGTACAATGCCCGTGCTAACGCCACGGCGATAAATAGCAATAATACGATAATCCAACATAATAAGATTTATGAATAAATTTAATTCATCCAAAAACATAAATAAATAGTCACTACATTGTTTAATATATATAAATTATGGTACACAGTCGTTAGTTAATTCTCAAAACGGAGTGCAGTATCTATTTGGTGTGCTCATGACTCTCTAGCTGATGATTGTCTTGTACAATTGTCCCAACTGAATAGTAATATAAGTGTTACACACATTAATTAGCATATTAAAACCAACAGAAGCAGACAACAGTCGGTGTGAACAATATTCCTATACTTGCTGACTTGCTGAGTGAGGCCTAGCACAAAGCTAGCTTAACAGGTTATTTCAGAACTGACTGAATTGGTTGAATAGGGTCCAGCTCGTAATGCGGCCGCGTTGGTTCAGCGAGCAAACGAGCGATTGGCGGCGTCGGTGCATGTGAGCGGGCAGAGGAGAGGGCGGCGGAGCGGGCGCTGACCAGCGGGCCAAGGAGATGGCGGCGGTGTGGGCGCTGACCAACGGGCAGAGGAGATGCGGCGCGGGTGCGGACCAGCGGGCGGAGGATATGGCGGTGCCGTGCGGAGGGAGGAGACACCCGCGGCGATGCAAACGGGCGGCGGTTGGTGCTTTTTTTCGTTCAGAATGTGTCGATGGGTTGGGTGGGTCGCGCGGAGGAGGTCATTTGTAGTGGGCTGATCTGATTGTTTTTAGCCTTCGGATGTGATGTAGCTTATTATGGACCCTTGGATGTGTAACACTCCCACTCGTGAATTTAAGGGGTAGAGATAGAGATAGAGAAGCATTTAAGTTACCTGGTGGAAGGAACGTCCAAGCCGCTATTCTCTCCTCTATTCTCGCCACTACTTCATCCTGCCAAATGAAAGGTTTGAGTAAGTATATATAGTTCACAGAGAGGTTACTGCCAATCAGCAGGTAAGGGTGCTATGCAATCATGTGTGAGCTATGCAGCTATGGCAATATGGCACCACAAACATGGATTTTGCTGATAAGATACATATATTACTGGTCAAACTGAGCTGAATGCAAGCACGATTAAGTAAAAACGTTATAAAGTGCTTAAGGTGTGTTCGTTTCCTGGGGTCTAAACTTTATAGCTGTCACATAAAAAAGAATCTTACTATTTAGGAGTATTAAATAAAATTTAATTATGAAATAAATTACAGGCCCCTAGACTAATTTACGAGACGAATCTAATGAGGTCAATTAAGTCATGATTAGAAGACGGTTACTGTAGCATCACTTTAGCAAAACATAAATTAATTAAGCTCATTAGATTCATCTCGAAAATTAGCATCAATCTGTCAATAGGGTTTTGTCATTAAATTGATCAAAATATTCATAAATAGTAAGATTCTCATTGATGTGACAGTGCTAAATTTTAGAGGACAGGAAACGAACGGGGTCTTAGTTAAAAATGGTAAGATTATGCATGTGCATAAAGGTCTCTGAAAAGACTATAGGTACAACCGGTTCGTCCACCTGGTGTCCAACTAAGACACAAGCAATGTTTCTGTGCCCACGTACTGCCATGTTTTTGTATTGGTTGGACAAACTGGGTTGGACCTATAGCAGTACCCATTTTGAATCTAGAGCAATATCTCAGGCGTCAGGTCAACTGGCAAATCCTGAATGGTCGCAACAAGAGACTTGAGATGAACACATCATACATTATTAGCTCAAACAAATCCCATTGAATCAGATAATAATTTGCATTGATGAAATTGCCACTGGACAAGTGGTCATGTTAGTTGAAAACATAATAAAGCAAATCTAGCAAGCATATGTGCAAAGAGTGAGGGAGAGTTATCAAGTCTACAAACACAACAAATGAACCAGAAAACCACAAAGCCAATTTCAACAGCAAGAGTATGGAGGATATGTGCTTCAGAGTTAGAAAACCACAACAGAACAGAAGCCCACTCCAACAATGTATAAGCAAAATATTAACAACCGAAAAGATACTGGCAGACAAAATCCACAAAGGCAAAGATGAAAAAATTAAATCCAATCATTCTATCCCAGATATCCTGTGATCCAGGTAAGCCAGATTAAACTGACTCACAAGTGAGGCGTCAATTCCATGGAAGCATGATTAGGAAACTAGATAGGAAGTGTACCAAATGTCGACATGAGGATAATCTACCATTCAATTTTATTCAAGTTTATGTAATTGATCAAAGTTCTTACAGAGCAATATTACAGGAGCAGCACAATGCCATGTTGTTAAGACAGATGAGATTACAAGCATATACGAGTCATAAAAAACCTAATTTGCCCTTGTGCTTTGATTCTTCGAGATTGAATCTCTAGCCTACCCCAACTTGCTTGGGATTAGAGGCTTTGTTGTTGTTGGCGTTGTTGAAAAATACCTAATCTAAGCAGAAACTTTTAGAGAAGCAGCCCGACCAAAAAGCTAACCTAAACTGTTTGGTTTGATTCTGCATATGGCTATACTGAGATCATATGGTTGCCCATAATTCTCATCCCATATATCCGAAGAAAAATTGAATGATACACAGGACTTTTAAGGCATCGCCTATAGGCGACAGCACATACCCAGAGCAGCACAGGATGTTGCAAGGTCCTATTCCTAGGTATGCCTAGTCAACTAGGCAGCATCTAGGTAACAAGGTGTGCCCGAGCTGGCACAGGACACGTAACTCCTAAAAAACCTTGATGTCACACAGTGATAAATTAAGCAACCAAGAATGGAATAGGAGCAAACTTAATCAAATATATAATTGAATTTATTTTGTAGACCTTAATTCAGAGAATAAACAATTATATTTGACATGAAGCACAGAAGCAACAATGCCCTAGCAACTAAAAAGATATGTATTACTTCATGACACATAGTGCAAGTCACAATTAACAAGGAGTGGCATGCAGCAATCCAAAACGCTCAAAATCACTAACAATGGCACCATTTGATGGAAAGAACAGACTTTCATATCCTAGATACACATGCAAGGAGATTCAAGTTAAATGGTAAAATCCTTGACATTTCATTTATTCAGAAGTTTACAAGTGTCCTAGCCTTCAAGGAATCTAAACACTCAAGAGTCAGAAACCACAAGATTTCAGAGGGGTAAAGCAAAAGTAACTCCATTAAGCTTGGAGGATAGAGTCAGAAAGTGTGACCCAATAACATTTCAGTATGAGTGCCACAGACAAAACTACAGCAACCACCAACCAAATTTCAGTCACAAAAAAAGCAAGGGTATCTCCAATTCCAAATCCATAAAGAAGCCAAGACCTAATCGCATTCTGGCATTTTCATCGATAGATCATCATTACTGATGAAGAACTACGAAGACAAAATGAGATATATCAATCCATTCAAGCACAAAAAGATACCCTGCTAATTCACATTTTCTTTGCTTTACAAACTATTAGAATTAATTCCACGCAAGCAAGAGTTTCTTCATACAGGACTAAAATAATAATCACACTAGCAAGAGTGTCTTTAATTACATACAGAGCCAATAAAAGCTGCAGAACCAAGATCTAATTGTATCTGGGCAGTTCATCCGAAAATCACCATTACTAACTGAAGAACCATGAATGCAAAGTGAGATATGAACATTTCTATTTTTTTTTCACGAACATATTAAGATTTTCGGGGTACAATGTAAGCTGCAAACAACAATCTATGTAATGTTGCTTTCTGTATCAAGACTATCATGCATACCCAAGGAACCAAAATGAAGAGGCCATCCTTTTCATCTTCCAACCAAATCAAGAACCCAAAGTGACCATTGACAATGAGTGAAATCAGTCCGTGTGATGCAGCTCACCTGCTTCTTCTCCAGAAACATGCCGGAGCTGGTGCGAACCTCGCTCGCAATGCTCTTCCCCGACTCGTTGTCTGCCACCATCGACTTCTCCAGCTTATCCTTGGCCTTGAAAAAACAAACAACGAATCAATCGGTCAATCAACTCAAACCATAATAAGCCAAATCACTAGTTGAATCAGATCGAGCGCCCTTACTCACTACTCACCAGCTCGATCAGGTGGTCGCACTCGGCATCCGACAGGAACCCCTTGTGCAGGAACGCCCTAATGACCACGCGGAGCCAAACACCGTCAGAACCGTGCGCGTATCAGCAATTGAGGAAGAGAGGAATATGAAAGTGATAAGGAGATCAGATCGTCACCTGGGACGCCACGAGAGCTGGACCACGCGGGAGGGGTCGAAGGCGCCGACGCCCGCCGCCGCGGCTGGGACCCCATCGGCCACGAGGCGGAGCGCTAGGGTGACGGCGAGGAGGATGTGGAGGTGGCAGAGAGCCATGGTGCGACGCTTGAGATGGGAGACGGACGAGGAAGGCGATGCTGGGGGTACTTGCCGGGGAAGAAGAGCTGACGCGTCGCAGGAGGTCCGCTGGTCAGTGGGTCCGGACACGTGGGGCCGAACTGTCACTGAGAGAAGAGGGCAGAGGGCAAAGCATGTTTCCTTCTGGAAAATTCCAAGCCCACACACGCTTCTGGCATGTTGCTCGCTGAGTCCCTGGAAAGCGGGGAAGCAAAGACTTGATGAGTGCAGTTCGTCCTCAGGAATACGCTCGCTCTTTTCTCTACTATACAATGTCCGAATGTTTCGGACTTAGTATTCATCATAAAAAAATCAGGCTAATATTATGTTCAGTGTTTATTTAATAAGATCCGGCTTAGACATAAAAACTGAATATCTTAGAAATTGTTCACATCAAAGATTATCTTTTAACATGATCAAGATTAAGCTTGTTGCATTAACCCAGGTGAAAATTTGAGAAGTAATTTAAGATGAGCTATATATCATAGAAACAACAACAAAAAAAAGGAATGTCGAGATCATACAGTTCTTCATATCTCAAATCTGCAAAAATGCATACACTAAAATTTCAAGCCACGCAGCTAGCAGAGGTATATCCATGATGCCTGAGGACGCCACATGGTCCTAATTACACATATGCCCTGTACATGACAAGGCGTGATCAGTTTGCCATATCACACCTTGATTCTTCAAACTCGAAGCAATGGCTGAGCTAACATGTCTTCAGAATAAAACTCTATTGTATCATTCAACCAAGTAACACGCCAGAAGCACGGCCTTGAATTTTGTAGAAGGAAACATAAGCAATGTTGAACGACAGCAAGCAAATTTCAATCAAATGAAAATGCATTAACTCTGTATAATCTATACAGCTCAGCAGACATATAACTAATAAAAGCAGGGTCCTTTGTCCACAGGATACTGAGTTTTTTATTTGGCAACGTATGCTATGAGAACTAGGTTCGTGTGCGAACTATGAGAACTCAAATCTGAGCCACATTATCTAGATCCAAAGAAGCGCGTAGGAAGAGGTGGGAGGGGGCACCTGTCCTTGGATCAAGATCATATGACCCAGATTGGAGTTCTCATAGTTCGCACACGAACTTGGTTCTCATAGCATACGTTGCCTTTTTATTTATCCACAGGGCACAGATAAGAAAGAATATCCTACAGATAAAATTTTAAAAACATAATGTCGTGGAGACAAATTTCCCATAAAAGTATTATACACTGATTAATATAAACCAATAAAGTAGTCAATGTAATTCATTCAAACCCGGAAGAATGATGATCATGCTAGTCACTGTTGGTATATTCAAATTTAAGGCCAAACCACCTATTAATCTAGTTAAAAGTGCAGGAACAGCAGAGGCTGAGGATGCTTAATGTTTGGTAGTATATGTTTCCACACAAAAGCACAGAAAAGTTTGTAAAGCATCATAAGCAAAGTTTGTGCAGGTTTCAACTTGCTAGTAATATTGGTGACTTGGTGGCTGTGGAAGCACCGGAACACATGTCTTTGAGAACTCCTCGCCCAACACTCAAAAGATGTCTTTGAGAATTCCTCGCCCAGCGCTCAAAAGATCATCCAAGACATCACGGATGAGGCTAGAATGTAGTGCCTGGCCGGTGCAACGGGGTTGTGTGGCATGTGGCCATAGAGAGGTTGAGTGGTGTGGTTGTTTTCATGTAAAATGGGTGATTAGCTCTTGATGTAATACCACCAATAAGGAATGTGGCCTGCAACCAGTCTATTTGGGGGCTTCTTTATTTATAATATAATGATGTGCAGCTCTCCTGCATAGGAAAAAAAAGAGATAGGAGAAGCAAACACTAAATCTGACCATGTGCAGAGAGAAGGTTTGGTTGGACATGTCTCATGCGTCTTGTTGCAGAATGAGAAGTCACTGGAGAGGACTGAAAAATACTTCTGGAGCAAACTGAACTATATGCAGTTCCATTTGGAACAACTGGCAAGGACTATTACTACCTCCGGAAACTTATATTTGACATTCAGACAGCCAAACTGAACTACATGCAGTTCCATTTGGTTGAATAACTAGCAAGGACTGATAAGTACTACCTCCGGCAACTTACATTTGACGTTCATATATCCAAATGAACTACTTGCACTTCAATTAGGCAGCCTGAAAGTCAAATATTTTGAAGTGACTTGAGGAAGTAGCTAAATTCAAGTTGATAGACATCATGCGTGGTGAACTAGCAAGAGTACTTGATGATGCAATGCGTTCTCGCATCACCATTGTGGTATGTTTGGTGGTTCGTATCCTAAGGTTGCCACCATTTGCCACTTTTTTTTTTTTTTTTTGCCAAACTTGACTAAGCTTAGGTGCTCAAATTGTTAGCCACAATTTAGCAAGCCTAAGAGAATCTTGCCACACTTTTTCGAGCCATTGACATGTGGGACATAGTTAGTTCGAAAGGAATCTTGCGACAACTCTGGCTATGAACCAAACAGGTGCCTAAACTGATTAAACCTGACTAACCTTAGGCGTGGCAAGTTGTGGCTATGAATCAAACATACTATAAAACAAGAACATGATACAGTACCAAACTGGCAAACCATCACTCACACCCTCAATTGTTCACTATGAAATTGTAGTACAACGTGAGAAGACATCTTCGAATCAGCCAACATGCAATGCATAGTCATGTCAACTAATATCAACATGATCACAATGAGCAGTTCATACACTGATGATTCGGAAAGATGTCAAACATCATGGTCATGGTGTGTTTCTTAAACATCAGATCTTGTGAGTAAGGAGAAGCATACTAATCACAGGAAGATATATAATTCAGTCATATGAAAAACAGAGCATCCATCTTCACACAGTGCTGCTTATTACTACATCACATGTGCCTCCCTACCAATGAACAAAATCCAGTAGGAGAGTATAAAAAGACTAAAGGTTTATCACAAGATTCCACAAGGTAAAATTCCGGTACAACAAATAGACAAATAACGCATTGGTTTGGATACTTGCAGAGATAAATCAACAAAATGTCCTCACAAAATTTGATTTTCTCCTATGATACAAATAGTCAGATATCAAGCACCCTGAGAACATGACGCCAAGCACCTATTATCGTTTCCTATCACTTATTCAGTTACAACAAGAGAAGATCTCACATATCCCCAAGAACGTCAAAATTGCAGTTTGAATTCGAACTTTTATCCCCTTTCGTTTGGTCCTTGCACACAGGGCATAAACATTTCTAGAATTATGACATGATCTACGACCCAAACTACAAATCAAGCAGCACTGTTGAACTCAAATGCAAAATGGAGAGTTCCAGCTTCACCGTACTCAGTCGAGGAAGCCGGTCTGCCGAAGCACTGCGTCGCGGACGCGCCTGAGATCGCGCCCCTTCAGCGTGCGGCCAGCTCCCTCCAGCATGGAGGATGGCTTCCCTGGCATGCCATAGCCGCCCCCGCGGACGCCCGCGCAACCATCTCGTGCGGTGGCAGCATGGCCGCGTCCCCGGGAAAAGTTCGCCGTCGTCGTCATCGTCGCATGTACCCGCGGCGAGTTCGCCCCACCCGCTCCCGCGCCTCCGAGGCGGAGGGACGGGGACCTGGACGGGGGCGGACTGATGGAACGGCGCTGCGGGCGGCAGGTCGGGATCCCTCGGCCTCGGGGCCACGGGGATGGCACGGGCGGCGGACGGAGGCGACCGCGACGGCGTCGCGGAGGACGCGGCGGCGGCCGCCGCGGCGATAGTCGCCTTACGGCGGAGAAGCGTCCCGGCGGTGCCGGCTGCGGCTGAGGACGCGGCCACGGAAACCGCTCCGCCGCGTCCAGGTAGCCTTCTGTCGCCTTCGTGGAGCGCGGCGAGAAGGCCGAGGTGGCCGCGCGGAACGCGGACCGGGTCCTTGGAGGCGTCTGGCGGCGGTTCCGAGGGGGAGGATGGGGCAGCGAAGAGGAGATCGTCCTCGAGTAGTTCGTCGCCGGCAGAGGGGGAGGAAGCGGGGAGGGAGGGGGACGGGGAAGGGGATGAGAAGAGGCCGAGGAATCGGTCGGCTGGCGGCGAGCGGCGGGGCCTGCCGGCATCCATTGGGGGTCACGGCGAGGGCCGGCGGGCGTCAGGAAGTGGGGGCAGTGGGTTGGTTTACAACACTTCAGTGTTGCGAGCAGAAGGCCTTTGAGGAATTTATTTGCCCAAAAAAATGCCAGCCCGTAGAGAGGCCCAACTGTGGGCCCGTTTAGCAATGTTGTATACACCACTGTGAGCCCATTTAGCAATATTGTAAACGCATACTTTTTTGGGAAAAAAATGCAAGTACAAAATGGATTTATGATAGGGCAGATGTAGATCCGTGACCAATAGTGTGGTGTAAGTCATTTAGTTTGCTGCAATTATCATGTACTCATCTGTTTTTGTATTGTTGACATTAGGGCATGTAGGCTAGTTCATATTTGAACTAGAATCTTTATCCTTCAACAAAACAAAAATGAAAGAAGTATTCTCTAAGATCAATCAAATGAAATACTCCCTCTATTCTTTTTTTCTTGACGTTAGGACAAGAAGATTAGTTCATTTTTGAACTAAATATTGTGTCCTAATGTCATCAAAAAAGAATGGAGGGAATATGTCTTTACCTCTAGTTTCCAATTCAATCGAGATATTAACTCATTATCGAACATTCAAAAGATGAATTATCTCAACTTCTAAAAAATCAAGTGGTCTATTATGTAAACTTTGATATCACATTTGTACAGTTATTGATATACTTCATTTCATTTCACAACTTTTTTTTCACAAATAATTGGGCCTCGTTGACTAAAGCAACCCTACCTCATACAGTCACACTTTTCATATGCATTCCTAATCAGCATATTCTCTCATACTAATCTCTCCACCTCGAAACCATCGCTGCCTCTCCCTTTTCGCCTCTCCTCCCGCATATACTATCTCGCCCTATCTAGGTTTTCGTCAACGACGCCATTGAGCCTCCGCTCTCCATCAAGATGTGATCGGCTCCTCCGCCCACTTAGTGCCTATGTTCCTTCCCGTTCCTATGGGAGGTGGTTGTAGGACAAGGAAACACCTCGAGACTTGTCGGTGGCTCCATCTACGATGCCTAGGAAACCAGCGTTTGATGTGATAGATCTAATCCGACCATGTCGTATTCTTCCATCACAAGTAGGTGTTGTTGCTCCATCTACGATGTCCGGGTAGTATACAACGCTCCCACCATGTCCCATGACAAGTAGGTTCCCTCTTTCTATCTCGGATCCGGACCACCTCATCACCATATCCCTTGTTGCTTTTTATTTGGCAGTCATAACTCAACATTTCTTATGTTATTCGGTGCATTGAGACGAGGCGGAGATGCCCAGACAAAGATCCATCGGGCGACGAGGGAAGATTCTCAACATCGAAGATAAAAGTAATGGTTGTGGCTACGAGTTGGCCCCGAGACTCAACGAAGAGGATTGAATGTGACATCGACCATGGGAACGAGGATGTCAATGGGTCCATCTTGGATGTCCCAAGCTTAATGAGGTATCATAGTAATTTACCATAGTTTTATGGTTGTAGGGTGATAACTAAATTAAAATGAAATGAGTACATATGTATTTATTTGTTGTTCAATAAAAAAAGCAATAATGGAAACCCATGCCGATTCTCGGTAGTACCTAATATCAACCTAGGTAACAATGTTGCATGAAAAAATTAGCTAAAACCATTTTTTATTACTGTAAATAGATGCACAATAGGCCAACATAATAGATCCCCGAGTAATATAGTTTCCTATTGTATATTTTTTCATTTTATCATCTATTGTTTTAGATACCAACATTATTTTTTGTTAGAGTACTTGAAATATATATATTTGTAACCTGATTATTCTTCCAAGTGGTGCTTGCCACCTATAGACCCCTAAGTAGAAATGAAGGAATCAATGGAACTATAACTCGATGGATATTTCGGAAACACAACGTAGAGATCCTAAATACAAAATAGTTTAATCGGTTCACCATATGCATTACACTAATTGAGGGACAATAGTCTCTGCATAAAGTCATCTATGGTGTTTATATGGGTATTTCTTAGCCTATTTTGTATGTCACACGTAAGTTTAGTTGCTCCATTGAAGGCAATAGCATGAAGAAACACATAAACAAAAATACAATATATCTCACATTTAAATTGTACAGAATGGGAGTAATACTTAATTAATTTGACGGTCTTGCGTCAATTCAAAAGCATAAGCAATTAATGATTTGAATATCTCATGGGGTCTCTATTTTTTAAAACCTAAATGTTGGATGGTCAATATTGATTAGTATCTTAGCTAACTCTTGCACATATTGTTTGTGTCATGATTCCATCTTGTCCTTGAATTAAACACAACATGTTTGATCTAGTCTCGGATACTTGAGGTGTTGAGCTCATGAGTCAATGCAACTAACCATAAATTCACTATCGGATGACCTTTTTTGTAATGGGTTTGAACAACTCTTCTTATTGAGATTGAACATTCTAGGAACACTTCTATTTCAACATTATATTTTTGTTGTTTAAAATGTATCCATTTTATCTATGAAAAGTACAACATTTCGATGACATTAAATTTATCTATGTATGCCATTCTTGTTAAAGTATACAATTTAGATCTGAATGGATGTGATTGTTGTGATTGTTATAACAAGTTCCATCTTTTATATGGAATGGCTTGACATCCAAACTCTTACTTGTCACTGTATATATAAAAACAACCTATGAATCTCATATGGAATGGCTTGAGATCCAAACTATTACTTGTCATTATATATATATATGTAAACAACCTATGAATCTCAAATACATTTTTGATCATCTTCCAGAGGATGTTACTTGTAGTTAAATTTCGTTGCTAATCCAGATTGCATTTGAATTTCCAGTCATCTTAGACCAGGGCCTTCCTTTTCTTTTGATCGACCAATTGCCTTTAAGTCTTTTACCGTGTTTCTTCACCTTGGTATTTCATACTTCACCATCTCAACTTCCTTTTCTGTTGAAAGGAAAAGGAAGCTGCATCTTTCATCGTCTTGGATTCGACACAAGGCCTCCTTTTTTTCTTTTGTGAAACCAACACAGTTCTTAATTATTTGCCCATAAGTGAAACTCTCACTCAGCGCTGAAATAGTAGGTAGTATTGTTCCTTCCGATTCTGGGTGCCGTGTACCATTTCCAAAATCTACAAATAGAAGGGGCACGAGCCGCCGCAGCCTGCAAGAGAGACCCTGAAATTACAACGGGAACACCGGAAACCGAGACCCTGAAATTTCCAAACGCGACGCGAGCAGGGTCAGCAGGCCCGAGAGCTGGCAGACACGGATAGTGAGAGGCGAAAGAGGAGAAGGAGGGAGGAAGCTCAAAACCCAAACCCTAACAATCATTTCCAGCCCCAGCGCCGCGTCTTCGGAACATTCCAGAACCTTCGGGCGTCCTACGGAACCATCCACAGGTGAGCCTCCGCGCCCCGCCCAGATCTCCTCCCATTTCCTCCGTCGCGAGCAGGATCCCGACGACGTTTCGTGATGCAGGAGCAGGCGTGAGCGCGGGCGTTTGGATCGGAGGACGCAACGCTGGCGGCGCGCGGCGGCGGCAGGTGATGGCGGATCCGCCTGCCGGTGGGGGATCTAGGGCTTGCGTCGAGGTCGAGGCGGCAGCGGGGCTAGGGCTGGCGAGGCGAGAACAGGGGAGGTGGAGGAGGGAGGGAGGATGCTGAGCGTTGTCCGGGTGCACCTGCCGTCGGAGATCCCGATCGTGGGCTGCGAGATCACGCCCTACGTGCTGCTTCGGCGGCCTGACGGCTCCATCTCAAACGATGACGTGCCCGAGACTGCGCCCGCAGATGGACAGTTCATGCGGTACAGATGGTGAGTAGCTGCTGAGTGTATATTGACTGATTTTTGTTGGTAGGACGTGACATTAAGGCATTGCATAGTGCTTGGTTATTGTTTATATGCCTGTGATAGCGATTTTTGACCAATTGTAGGGCTCTCTAGCAGCAACTTAGGTTCTTGAGTGGTTGAAAACTCATGAGGATGCACATTTCTTGAATCCATTCATGTATGCATGCATTGGAGCTGCACAATTAGAGTTTTCAGTTATATAAAAACATCCTTCACTTCAGAAAACACTCTGAAGTATGTAACATATAATAATTACCATTGGTACTAGTCACATGGACAAATTTTAGGGTTGGAAGCATAGTTCGGTACAATATTTAATTCTTATGGATCACATGGCTGATGGCTCTAGGGTTGTTGGTATATTCATTGGACTAGACAATAACTTTAACTTGACTAGGAGACTTATGGGAAGCAATGCTGGAATTTTGCTGTTTCTTTCACTGGATCATGAAACTCTGAGCAGGAGTATTTCTTTGTTATTATAGAATCAAGTAGGTACCGTGTTAAGTTTATTTGAGGTTCAGTTGATTTTATTTTATACTGGATGGTAAAATATGTAACCAACCTGCGACCTTCCATAGTTTTGTCTCGTTGATCACCTAATGCCTTGCTGCCTTTGACCAGTTGACCTATCACTGGTCCCATTTGCTGACTTGCCAACCCCACAAAAGTTCAAAATTCCACGATCATTCTGTCTTGCCTCACTGTACCCTTTATTTTTTGGTACAGTGTGGCTTGCCACAGAAAGTGTGGCTAGCAAATTCTTAGCCATAACTGTGGCAAAGTTAGGCAAGAAATCACGAGTACGACGTGTGGGGCAGAGTACTAAGAAAGTGTGGTTTGCCACAATTGCGGCAATGAACCAAACAGCTGCCTAAGAATCAGTGGCGCGGCTAAGCTTAGGCGTGGCAAAGTTAGGCACCAACCAAACATGCCCTAATGCCAAACTGTTCCAACTATGCTATACCATGCTGAACATCAATGTAATGTGGATAATTCTTAAGAATCTGTTCACTATTCAGTGTCGATCTTATTTGCATATGAATGCTTTGTACATTTTATTGGCTTCATTAATTTGAATGCCAAGTAGACTAAATTTTCACTTAAACGCATAGCTTTAGACTTTTGGCCTAAGTGTGGAGCTTGGTTCCCCAGCAGGCTTAAAGTACTGATTTGTTCCTGTAACTTATTCTTCTAGTGACCCGTTCTAAGGCCTTTTATTCAACTGTTCAGTAAAAACCTTCAGGACTAATTGTCTTGTATTCCCATAAATTCTGACTGCTGTTTCTTATGCAGTTTTCTTATACTCATTTTGTTCTTACAGACTGATAATTGAACTCTGGATAGCATATTTTATTGAGCTGATACATTGTAAAACATCCGCTCTTCAGATGTTCTTGATTTCACTGTTTTCAAACATTTTTTTCTCAGCCTTTTGTGTGTCCAATAGGTTGTGATTACATTGATGTGATTTCTTACTTGAAGGTATCGCATACAAAGCGATCGGAAAGTCCCAATCTGCAGTGTACATCCAATGGAACAAGCTACAATTCAGTGCCTAGGGTGTCTCAAGTCAAAAATACCTGTTGCTAAGAGCTATCACTGTTCAGCCAAATGCTTCTCTGATGCATGGCAGCACCACAAGGTTCTGCATGAGCGAGCTAGTAGCGCTTTGAATGAAAATGGGGCTGAAGAAGAGGAGTTATTTGGCAGATTTAGCAGTGGTGGTTCAGGGGTTTTAAGTACTACTGGGTCTGGTTCATTGTCAAATTTTGGACAGAGCCCTGGTGGTGTTAATAATGGTCCCGTGCCTTTGTATCCCTCAGGCACTGATAAGAACTCTGGTGAAACTTGGTTTGAAGTGGGACGCTCACGAACATATACACCAACTGCTGATGATATTGGGCATGCACTGAAGTTTGAGTGTGTAGCTGTCGACACAGAAAAAAGGCTCCAGTGGGACTTCCATCGTCAATTATGACATCACGAGTAATCCCAGCACCAACGCCTACCCCACGTCGCTTAATTCAAGTGAATGGGGATGTTTTAGGTCACCTGGATCTGGACAACCAGACTTCATCATTGGGAACATTCACTGTACTGTCCTACAATATTCTCGCTGATGCATATGCTACAAGTGACGCATACAGCTACTGCCCAACATGGGCACTGTCATGGACGTATAGAAGACAAAATTTGTTGCGGGAGATTATTGGTTATCATGCTGATATCATCTGTCTTCAGGAGGTAAAGTTTTCTAACCTACTGCTTTTATATATATATAATTTAGTTTCCACTTTTCCTGTTTTGAGATGTGGATTTAATAAGGTAAGTAAATCTAGCATGAGATGATTTTGGTGACCTGATTAATGTAAGAATGATAACAGATGGTCTGCAACATTTTAGGCATTTCTGCAAATTGCTTTAGCTATGTTTTGTTCACTTATTCTGCTAGTTTTGTAACAGATTGCATGGTTTTACACGCTATTTCTGAATTCATATCCTGCTTATACTATACTACTATATTTGTTGCATTACTTTCACACTCCTGTACTGAATTGATATATACTAAAGATAAATCACATAATGATATGTGCAACAGATTCTTAATCCAATATGTAGAAATGCTGACCAAGTTTTGCTAAACTCCTGTTTGTAGGTACAATTAAACCACTTCGAAGACTTCTTTGCACCCGAGCTTGACAAACATGGGTATCAGGCGCTTTACAAGAAAAGGACAACAGAGGTATCATTTACTTTATTTTATTTTGTTATCTTGGTTCAATATATTTTGCTACCCTATTTGATTATGCTGTGTGTTTTTCACAGGTGTATTCTGGAAATCCTCTGGCAATTGATGGTTGTGCTACTTTTTTCCGTAGGGACAAATTTTCGCATGTAAAAAAATATGAGGTATGGTCACTTCCCCACTTGGCCGCTGTTAGGAATAATCCTTGTGTTTCTAGAATAGTGTAGAATACTACTGTAGCTTCGTGTGCACTGTAGCACCGCCTTACTGTAGACCTCAGGCTGCTACTGGAATGTTGTAGAATTTGTACTGTAGCACCACCCTAGCTGGTGCATTCTAGATTCTAGGAGAAGCAGCAGCCAGCCCCTCCATGTACTATAAATAAGCACCTAGTGTGCAATAGAATGCTAAGGTCAATAACCTCAGCCAAGTAACTAGTATTCCAGAAATTCCTGAGCTCTCTTCACCTCTGTTTGCTCTCCTCTACTTGCTGCATTTCTAACATTTGGTATCAGAGCCGGTGTTGTGATCCATGGCATCAGCTCCGGCGAGAGAGGATGCTGTCAAGCACCACTACCGTCGCCGTTCCCCTTCTACGACGCGCCGCGGTAGGCGCAGGGACACCCATGAGGTGGTTGTCCAGCGCGTGGTCAAGGAAGTCGGCGGCACGCCATATCCACAGCTGACCCGCAGCAACTATGAGGATTGGAGCCTCCTCATGAAGGTGAAGATGGAGGCTCGAGGCCTGCGGGACGCGGTCGAGCATGGCGATGCTACTCGCCGGGACGACCGTATGGCCCTCGACGCCATTCTATCCGCTGTGCCCCCGGAGATGATCCGCTTGCTCGCGGTGAAGGAGACTGCAAAAGATGCATGGGAGGCCATCCGATCCATGTATGTCGGCTCCGATCGCACCCGCAAATCAACATTGCAGCGGCTGCGACGAGAATGGGAGCTGCTCTCCTTCCACGACGGTGAGCATGTCGATGACTTTGTGCTCCGTCTTACTGGTTTGATGAGCTCTCTCGTCCATCCATGGCGAGACCATCGATGAGCAGCGTGCCGTGGAGAAGCTATTGCGCGTTGTTCCCAGCAAGTACGCTCGGATTGCACTATCAATAGAGACGTTGTTGGACACGGCGCAACTCTCGATTGAAGAGGTGGCGGGACGGCTAAAGGCCGTCGACGACCGGGAGGCGACGATTCCGGCCCCGGCGGAGGAACCAATCCTCTCCGGCGGGAAACTCTATCTCACCGAGGAGCGAGTGGCTCGCTCGGATGAAGCAAAGGCAGGATGGAGATGGCGGGTCCAAACCCTCTAAAACTAGTGGCAACTCGCGAAGGCGATCGCGCGGCCCACGGAAGAAGCGGGGCCGCCCAAACGGCTCCAAGGATGGTGGCAACTCCGACGATAAGGACAAGTGCCACAATTGTGGGCGCTTTGGGCATTGGGCAAAGGATTGCCGGAAGCCCAAGAAGGCGCAGTGCACCTTTCGCGAGCGGATGGGGAAGATGAGGATCCCTCACTTCTTATGGCACAAGTATGTGCGCTCTCGGTGGCACCGAGCAGGTGTTCACCTTGACGAGCCCGGTGCTCGGGCACTCCTCGGTGCAGCGAGATGATAAGGTTGAGCACATAGATGGCTGGTACCTCGACACCGGAGCTACTAACCATATGACGGGTCGAGAGGATGTCTTCTCCGACCTTGACCGCTCGGTCATAGGCTCCGTCAAGTTTGGTGACGGCTCCGTGGTCAACATCAAGGGACGTGGCTCCGTAGTATTCAACACTAAGGACGGCGCACACAAGGTCTTGACCGGCGTGTTCTACATCCCTCGGCTTCGCAATAGCATCGTGAGCCTCGGACAACTCGAGGAGAACGGCGCCAAGATCCTCATCAACAACGGTGAGCTCCGCATCCGGGATCGGCAACAACGACTCCTCACCAAGGTTCGGCGTGGTGCCGATAGACCGTACGTGTTGCACCCCGACATCGTACGCCGGTATGTCTCTCTCGCCCGACATGATGATGATGCATGGAAGTGGCATGATCGGTTTGGTCACATCTCCTTCGACGCGCTGCGGCACATGTCCAAGCACGATATGGTGCGCGGCATGCCAAAGTTGGAGCACGTCGATCAGCTCCGCGACGTGTGCATCACCACGAGCGCAGGCGCACGCCATTCCCGAAAAGGACGGCATTCCGCGCCAAGCACCCACTTGACCTTGTCCACCGTGATGTGTGTGGGCCGATTACGCCTGCAACTCCCGGTGGACGTCGCTATTTCCTGCTACTTGTCGACGACCACACTCGATATATGTGGGTGGTGCTGATGTCCGTCAAGGGTGATGCGGCTGCCTCAATCCAACGAATTCAGGCTGCTGCGGAATCCGAGAGTTGTCGGAAACTGCGCATGATCCGCACCGACAACGGGCGCGAATTCAGTTCAGGCTGAGTTTGCGCGCCAGCTGCGACGACCATGGTGTCCGGCGCCGACTCACTGTCCCTTACAGCCCGCAACAGAATGGTGTTGTCGAGCGGAGGAATCGGACGGTGGTCGCCATGGCGCGAGCATTGCTAAAGCAAAGGAGGTTGCCGACAAAATTTTGGGGGAGGCGGTCACAACAGCGGTATACTTGCTGAATCGCTCTCCCACCAAGAGCTTGGACGGCAAGACGCCATATGAGGCTTGGCACGGGCGGAAGCCAGCCGTGCAGCACCTACGCACCTTTGGTTGCGTGGTCTATGTCAAGGACACGCGCCCGCAGCTCAAGAAACTTGATGATCGAAGTACTCCCATGGTCTTCATCGGCTACGATGAGCGCGTCAAGGGGTATCGTGCCTATGATCCGGTGAACAACCGCGTGCACATCACACGCGATGCTATCTTTGATGAGGCAGCAAGTTGGGATTGGGAAGCCGATGACTCAACCACGCTCGGCAGCGATTTCATTGTCGAGCACTTCATCTCCACGACATCGTCTACAACCGCTGGGGGAGCTGAATCCTCTGCGTCGGCCTCACCAACACCAGCTCCACAATCCCTCGTTTTGACTACATCACCCGAAGGATCCTCGGTTCCAACGAACTCCTACTCCGGGTTCGTCACCCCCGCCTCAACAATCAACACCAAGCCCTATTGCAGCACCACTATCACCGGAATTTGTGTCCCCGTTGTCTAACGATGACGAGCGGGTGGATGCATACCACGACAACGAGGTGCCGCGGTACCGCGCCATTGACAACATCATTGGGGATGCACCGGTCCCCGGTAAGGCTCAACGCGAGCTTGGCACTGGTTCCCTCCTCTTTGTGAGTGATGGTGAGCCAAGTTCCTTTGCTCGAGGCGGAGCGTGACGCGGCATGGCGGGCTGCCATGAAGGAGGAGATGGACTCCATCGAGAGGAACAACACATGGGAGCTTGTGGACTTACCCAGCGGCCATCGCCCAATTGGCTTGCGCCGGGTGTTCAAGCTCAAGAAGAACGAGGTCGGCGTTGTGATCAAGCACAAGGCACGCCTCGTTGCCAAGGGGTATGTGCAGCAGCAAGGGATCGACTTTGATGAAGTCTTCGCTCTCGTCGCACGCCTTGATTCTGTGCGGCTGCTCCTTGCTCTCGCAGCTCATGAGGGATGGCCGGTGCATCATATGGATGTGAAATCGGCATTCCTCAATGGAGTGCTTGAAGAGGAGGTGTACGTGTCGCAGCCTCCGGGATTTGTCATCCCCGGGCAAGAAGGCAAGGTGCTGCGTCCGAAGAAGGCGCTCTACGGCCTGCGACAAGCACCACGTGCATGGAATGCGCGACTCGACGCCACGCTGAAGTCTCTTGGATTCGAGCAAAGCGCCCACGAGCACGCTGTCTATGGACGCAGCCATGGTGGGGCGAGACCGCTCGTTGGCGTATATGTCGACGATTTGGTCATCACTGGATCGGACTCCGGTGAGATTGACCGATTCAAGGACGAGATGAAGAGGCAATTCCTTATGAGCGACCTTGGGCTCCTCTCCTTCTACTTGGGGATCGAGGTACACCAATATGATGGAGGAATCAAGTTGAACCAAGGTGCCTATGCCAAACGGATCCTTGAGGGCGTTGGGATGCAGAACTGCAATGCAGCGGCCACCCCCATGGAGACGCGACTCAAGCTGAGTCGGAACAGCACAGCAGAAGAGGTTGACGCCACGGCGTATCGGCGGCTGATAGGAAGTCTCGTGTACCTGGTCCACACAAGGCCCGACATCTCGTTTGCAGTTGGATATCTAAGTCGCTTTATGGAGCGCCCCACTAAGGACCATATGGGGGCAGTGAAGCGGCTGCTACGATACATCGCCGGCACAATTGATCACGGCCTCAATTACCCACGAGGTACGGGAGAAGCTACATTGGTAGGCTACTCCGACAGCGACCATGCCGGTGACATCGACACTCGTAAGAGCACCTCGGGTGCACTCTTCTTCCTCGGTGCTAGCCTAATCAGTTGGCAATCGACGAAGCAGCGGATTGTGGCTCTATCTTCCTGCGAAGCAGAGTACGTTGCCGCAACAACGGCGGCATGCCAAGGCATCTGGCTGGCACGGTTGCTTGGCGATCTCACAGGGAAGAGAGCTGCTACCGTGAAGCTGAAGATGGACAGCATGTCCGCGCTGGCACTCAGCAAGAACCCAGTCTTCCATGAGCGGAGCAAACATATCGACATCAGGTATCACTTCATCCGCCAATGTTTGGAGGACGGAAGCATCTTTGCTGAATTTGTCAGCACCAAAGACCAGCTCGCAGACATCCTAACAAAGGCACTAGAGCGAGTTCGATTCCATGAGCTTATTGCAAGGATTGGAATAGTCAAGATGAAAGAACACAAGGATCAGGGGGAGAAATGTTAGGAATAATCCTTGTGTTTCTAGAATAGTGTAGAATACTACTGTAGCTTCGTGTGCACTGTAGCACCGCCTTACTGTAGACCTCAGGCTGCTACTGGAATGTTGTAGAATTTGTACTGTAGCACCACCCTAGCTGGTGCATTCTAGATTCTAGGAGAAGCAGCAGCCAGCCCCTCCATGTACTATAAATAAGCACCTAGTGTGCAATAGAATGCTAAGGTCAATAACCTCAGCCAAGTAACTAGTATTCCAGAAATTCCTGAGCTCTCTTCACCTCTGTTTGCTCTCCTCTACTTGCTGCATTTCTAACAGCCGCTCATAGTTCTATGCTGATTTAGTGATTTGTGCCTAATTCTTGTACTCGCGTGTGTAGGTTGAATTCAATAAGGCTGCACAGTCTTTAACAGATGCTATTATTCCTGCTGCTCAGAAAAGAATGGCTTTAAGTCGATTGATCAAGGTAAATACAAAAAAAGTAGATTATATGCCACATGAAAAGTTAAGTTTCTTAATTTTGACTCTCCTTTATTGCAGGATAACATTGCGTTGATTGCAGTTTTAGAAGCCAAATTCGGTAACCATGGAGCCGAAAATCCTGGCAAAAGACAGCTCCTTTGTGTGGTATGTTAAAACACTCGTCATTCTTTTGTTGTGTACAAGGAAATTGTGCATGTTGTCTCCTTCCAATCTGTCAGATGGCTAACTTCTAGGTAGAACTATATCTGTGCAAGGCGATCTAATTAAGATAGCTAGAAACTATCTATCAAATCTTGCTCTGTTCTTTATTATATCATATTCTCTTGACTCTTCATGGAACTTGTACAATTCTTGAATCATTCAAGACAAATGAATTTTGTTCATAGGGGTTTGGTCTCATTCTTGTCACAACTGTTTCCTTGCAGGCAAATACACATATAAATGTCCACCAAGATCTAAAAGATGTGAAATTATGGGAGGTATGTATCACGATGTTCTATGTGCTCGCATCTCATACAGTCAGATTGAATATGATTATGGTTTTTGCAGGTTCATACCCTCCTAAAAGGATTGGAAAAGATAGCTGTTAGTGCAGATATTCCAATGTTAGTTTGTGGAGATTTTAACTCAATCCCTGGGAGGTGTGTGTCAATATTCCATCAGAGCAACATTTGCATGCAAATACATTACAAATATTTAGTTGAACAATGAATTTCTGAGTACTCAGTTACTTTGCAGCACTCCGCATGGACTTCTTGCAGTGGGCAAAGTTGATCAGATGCATCCTGATCTGGCAATTGACCCCCTTGGAATTTTACGCCCGTTGAGCAAGTTGAATCACCAGCTTCCACTGGTATGAAACTAATCATGTTAAGTTTTGCTTATCCTCTTTGGCCCGGTCAACCTCTGACCAAAGGTGCTGCTTGTTCATAGGTCAGTGCCTATTCTTCATTTGCAAGAATGGCAGGTGTTGGCTATGATTTTGATCACCAGCGGAGAAGGATGGACCCATCAACAAATGAACCGCTTTTCACAAACTGTACAAGAGATTTTACTGGGACAGTCGATTACATATTTTACACAGGTTGGCACATACTCGTTGCTTTAGCTATAGGCCAGTTATTGATAATAAGATTATAAGCCGCTATTTCAGTCGTACTGTTTGATGATGCTCATGTTTGGTTGTTTTTTTTCAGCGGATTCGTTGACAGTAGAGTCATTATTGGAACTTTTGGATGAGGAAAGCTTAAGAAAAGACACAGCTCTTCCTTCACCTGAATGGTCATCAGATCACATAGCACTCTTAGCCGAGTTCCGGTGCAAGCCTAGAATCAGGCGGTGATACAATAGGTACGTTAGGTCAGTGTTGTCAGCACATATTCCAAAGCCATGTGTTGATTTTGTTCACATTAGCCGTAAGGATCTTAGTGAAAGACCTGATCAGCAGTTTATTTTCTATTGCTTGCATTTTATAAGTAAACCAAAGGGTTAGAAATGTTTAATCGTAGATTTAAGACCTAATTTATTTCAAGGTTCATTCGTTTGAATCTTTCTTCCCAAGGAAGAAAAGTAAGTCGTGAATCATGCCAATTTACTTTTGTCAATCTGTTTTACGCCATTTGATGCACATATGAGCACAAACATTACATCAACATTTATTTATTCTCTGAATCTGCAGGTCTTGTACAAATGGTTAGCGTCAGCATCCTTTGTGATGGAACACCAGATCACTCTTCCTCGATGGAACTTGAGGCGAGGTCAGGCGCGGGTCCTCGGGGAAGCAAATATTAGGAAGAGCAGCAGCAGCCTCAAGAAGGGGGAGGCTTGTAACGTTGATTTTACTCTTACTACATTTCATGCTCATGCTATTTAAGCAGCCCCTGTGTACTATTACTTTCTATAGAAGAAAAATTCTTGAGAGAAATATTTAACATCATTTTCATCCCCCCCCCCCCCTGCCTACTGTTTTCTTTTGGCCTTCTCTTGATGTGGCCTCTGAGCTTTTAACCCATGCATCATGCAAGCCGGAACAGTTCCTCGGCTCGTCCAAGCATTGCACCAACGGAGGACTGCTACTTGCTGTTGGTAGTTCATGGTTGTTGATGCCCATGGCTGGACGGCATGTACCTTTTGTTGTACCTGAATGGAGGCTAGCCGCTAGCCTGAGTGTTGGTTGGGCTGTGGACACTACCACCTTGTCGCGAGTTAGTTAGAACTTGTCTGAGTCCCCTGTGCGTGGGCGTTACCTACGTACAGCTCATTTTCTCGGTTTCGTCGTCCTAATGCACCTATCTATCATTTTCACATTGGCGATTCAAACAAGGTTTGCATGTCTGACGGTAATTTGGATATTTTTTATATCAAATCTTGAGATATTTGTTTGATGTTTGATGCAGTATTTTGTTACGGTCAATAATGAGCTTTCTGTGTCTGATCCATTGAATGGCAGAGTGGCATGGCTTAGCCGATCAAAATGGTACTTGAAGAAGAAGCTTCTGTTGGAGCTATGCTGCATACAGGTCAAAAGTCAAGGCTGCGGCACGTGAGAAAACTTAACCCTGGTTTGACCACGTAATCTCAACGAATCGCATGCGCGTCCTCTGGTTTCCTTGACACAATCCGTGCTGCAGCGGGGAACTTTCATCGGTCGACCCGGCGACAGAGAATGGTCACGGTACCCGTGTTTTCGGTCGACGCGGCAATGCCGCAGAACCCTCTTTCTGGAATTTCAGAAACAAACTAAAATTCATGCAAGAACTAAGCCAAAACGATTTTTGAGTTTCATATAAAACCGTAGCACTGCACCTTCAAGAGATTTGAAATTCTGGTGTAGTTATAATACGGCCATCTAAGCTTTTGACGTTCAAGTACATACATCGATTGACAATGGTTAGGAACATAGCGAGTGATCACATGATTGCCTTCTCTTTTTGTACTAATTGAAGTCCATAGATGTTACAGTCAACGTTAAATCACTGAGATCAGTCCTTATCTTTTAATGAAAGATTAGATAATCCAATCACTTAGTCCTTACTTAACATGGATATTCATTTCTGGATTTTTATAACGCATTTCCTTTTGAAAAACTCAAGACATCACTACATCGAACAGAGCTAAAGCATGGAAAGCAGCTAAACAAGAGGGGAATCAAAGTTTCAGAACGCCGTACCAAAGCCACACAAAATTCGAGGGTGCATCTTGCAAAATCATCTCCACTTCCGTCACCTCCCTCCGCCCCTCCTCGCTTCCTCTCCTCCCCCGGAGAAGGAACCGGGAGCCACGCCAGAAAAAGCAGAGCACGAGTCCGTGCTACCGTTGCTACCCGGCGACGCGTGATCCCAAACCCCCTCCTCCGCCGCGATCCGGCCGGGTTTGGCCGCGTAGATCCCTCCCGATCTCGCGCCCGATCCGGCCCGCCGAGGGAGGCCCTCGAGCCTCCCGCCAGATCTCCACGCCGTTCGTCGGGTTCCGCGGCCGGCGGAGGACGAGACGAGATGAAGTCGCGGATGAAGGACATGGTTCGGGTGGCCACGGCGCGGCTCGGCGGGGAGCAGCAGGCGGGGGCGGCCTCCTCCTCGGGTTACGTGCGCCGGGAGTCGATGGCGGCCAGGACGGCGCGGCTCGGCGGTGACAGCCTCCGGAGGCAGCCGCAGCCGCAGGCGCCCACTGTGCGCACCGTCTACTGCAACGACCGTGAGGCCAATGCCCCCGTCGGCTACAAGGTACGACGCGCATGCTCCCCGTTCGCTTCCATTCCATCGTTCCGCGGGTTGGATCTCATGGGTACAAACGAGTTCCAAGCACTCGGGGTGTGGATGGTGCTGGTTCGCCTGCTGCGATGATAATTGGCGACCGCGGCCTCTCTTGCCTTCTGCATGTGCTTTGGTCGATTAAAGCGTCCCTGCAGCTTAGGTGACATATTAGAATCTCCGTGCAGCTTTGGAGTGCTGTTGACTTTGGGAGTTCCGGGAGATGATGTGTAGTGTATTTTGCCACTTGCAAGCAGAACATCGCAACAAATTGTTCATCTCCACCTAGTTATGCCCGAGGATATGAGGTTTTGTATCTGAGCTAATCTGTAACTTGTACGGGTTGCTATGGGGTCCTGAGGCGTGCAGCTGACAAAGCTCCAAACCCCTCTCTTGCAATAAGCTAGGGCTATTTGCCTGGAGCTGTGACATTGTGTGTTGAAGTCTATGAGCACAAACATAATGCCACTGTGGCAATATACTGTTTGGTTTCACATTTTGTGTTTGAATGGATCCTGGCGATAAAGTTTTACATTTCCTCCTTTTTAAAGAATTGCTTAAAGCTGTGTATTCATGAACCCGGTGCATAACGCTGATGAAACTTCTCTGATTTTGTTTGTCAATGTAACTTGTCAAATAAATGTTTAGTGAAATCTGTGAAGTAGTGACCAATCATATGGCAGTATTCTTAGTCTGTTTGACCATGACTATGGGCCCATTTGTCTATTTAGTTTTAGAATCCCTGACATGTAAGCTGTCAATTCTGCGACTGAAGCTAGGGTTTTTATTTTTTTCTACTATTGGCAGCTAATATTATTTCCTTGTTTCACATTCCCTTAGATGCTTTAATTTGTATTTCCAGGGAAATTCTGTGTCCACGACAAAGTACAGTGTCCTGACGTTTCTACCTAAAGGATTATTCGAACAGGTATTAATACATTATTTTCATTCTTGACATATGTTACGTATCAAAACAATCCTGTAGATTTGGCATCTTTAGGACCATATTTTTACCTTCAGTTGCATTTAGCGGGAAACATATTATCACTTTAGTCGGAATGTGCAATTAAGTGAATTTGCTTCTTTCCCTGCTTCTATCTCCTAATTATCAGATTGTTTTAATAACAAACGTGGTCCTATTTGAACTACTATTTTGTTATTCTTCACTATGCAAACTGATCTTTCCTAAACTATGTTCCTGTCATGAGCTTTGGATCTGCACAATACTGGCTTTGCATATCGTGCCTATAGTCAATTTCTTCCATCTTGGTTTATGTCATCTAAGCTACATGTTCACCTTGTTTCACCGAGTTATTAGATAAGGAAATATGTGTTCCGATGAGCTCCATGGATAACCATCATTGAGTCAGATAACTATTTTATTGTTTATACACATCCCATGCCTAACAAAACAGCCTTTGAAATGATTGCTGGAACAAATTTAAAATTTCTTCTTCATTATGATGTAACTGTAATTTTTTTTGTGAGGAATCATGTAACTATACTGCCCAAAAAAACCTTTCGTAATTCATCATCTTTTGCTTTGACAGTTCAGGCGGGTGGCAAATCTTTACTTTCTTATGATTTCAATCTTGTCGACAACACCAATAAGGTCTCTCTCTCTCTCTCTCTCTCTCATTTTCCTAGTATTGGTCAATTCGACAATCCGTAACTTTCTTTTGGCATGGACTCTAACTTTGCAATCTAATTTTTCAGTCCAGTTCATCCTGTTACCAATGTCGTTCCACTAAGTCTTGTACTTCTGGTGTCTCTTATCAAGGAAGCATTTGAGGATTGGGTTAGTACTTATTGGATGCTTCACTATATTTCTCTCTGCTCTGCCATGCTTAAACTAAGTGAACTGATGCACTCTCCTTTTTGTTTGCTACTCTGCATACAGAAACGTTTCCAGAATGATATGTCAATTAATAATGCGCATGTCGATATATTGCAAGGTCAACACTGGGAAAGTACTCCATGGAAAAGGCTGCAGGTTGGAGATATTGTGAGGGTAATGCCAACTGTCCCTTACTTCCTCAGTATAACAATAGTCCATCTATCTGTTCATTTCTGAAAATAATTCATCTGATTCTTTCTTTTTGTAATATTGAGCTCTAAATGCCATTAAAAAACCCCAACTAATAGCGAGCGCATTTCTTAGAGCAGATCAAGCAAGATGGTTATTTCCCTGCTGATTTGCTCTTCCTTTCAAGCACAAACCCAGATGGTGTTTGCTACATAGAGGTAATAAATTATTTTTACTTCTGTTAAATTTATTCGCCCAACTGTACACTGAATTGTAACAAATCAGGTTGACGCAGAAATATTCATTGAATGGTTTTCTTGTATACATTAATTTATTTCAGACAGCAAATCTTGATGGTGAAACAAACCTGAAAATAAGGAAGGCTTTGGAGAAAACTTGGGACTATGCACATCCTGAAAAGGCATCTGAGTTCAAAGGTAAGTTAATTGATTTAAGGAAGGATGTTTCCTTTTTTGTAACTTCACATTATTTGTTTTTATTGTAGTTTGTACATTGAACTGCACTGCTTCATAGTGGGCTTAAAACAAACTGTTTACAGGTGAAGTCCAGTGTGAACAGCCAAATAATTCACTTTACACATTTACTGGCAATCTTATTGTGGACAAGCAGACTATACCGCTCTCACCAAACCAGTTACTACTACGGGTAAGTTTTTCTCTTTATACTTGTTAAGAAGATTACCCCCTTTTCATGTTTGCTTGCTCATAGATTTCATATGACAACTTATAGTCCCCTGTGTGAATGAATCCTTTGTTTTACCAACCTGTTTGGAGGCCCTTGGATTTTCCACATTACCAATCTCCAGATTCATTCTGACAATGTTTCTATGTGATATTCATGTTTTTTTTTTGTTTTTTTTTTGGTGAAAAACAGGATAGCTGTTCCCCTTTTTTAATTGTAAGTTGAATTGTTGATGGCAGAAATGGTGTTCGTAAAAGTCAAAAGAAATCTCTACCTTGTGTAACAGTAAAATATACTGTAGTAGGAACAATCTGTTAAAGTGATATCCCAATATGATAAAGTAGTTACATCACTTAATACCTACAACCATAGGAATTAGGTAGCATCTCTATTGCTCCATGTTAGATAGTAGTTAAGTGAGTTTATTTGTCATGAATGATGGAGAGGTAAATTAGCTGATATTCAATGTTTGTATAAAAGAATATTCCTTTTGTGATCCTCTGAAATTTTGAGGCACATACAATCAGAAGCTTCTATTAGCATGCCTTAGCTCTTGGATGGATATAAGGACAGGAGTAAGGCCTTCCACAGTGGGGAGGTGATGCCCAAAAGAAATAAGTGCCCCACTGGAAAAACTAGCACCACAATAATACAACACAAAGCGTGAGCACCACTTGGTAGGAGTGGGACCCATGTAGACAATATAAAAAGAGATACAAAGCAATCTATCCTCTGTCCTCTGTCCTCTCGTGCAGCTGCGAAGAAAATAATTGTTTAATAAGTTGGCACCAGCACAACTACTTGCACTGCTCCTGTTTTTCTGGCACCGGCTGCAAATGGGCATTGGGTTGCACAACGGAGGGAGCAATGCTCTAAACTCCAAACTCGGTCACCGTGCAAGGCCTAACTCTCCCTTTTATTTCTGTATTTCTTGAGCATCTCTCGCATTATGCTGCATTAGAGATGCTCGATATTCATCTAGTCTTACTAATGTCCACTTTCATTATATTGATTTATTTGTCTTGTGAGTACACCCTTCAACGTTTGTGACTTTCAAATGTTCAATGCATTATTAGATAGTAACTTCTGGTTGCCTTCTTGCTACAGGGATGCAGCCTTCGTAATACTGAATACATTGTTGGTGTTGTCATCTTCACTGGACACGAGACAAAAGTATGGCATTTTTTCTTCCTTGTCTGAATGACTTGACAGTTTGAACTTGTGGATTTCAGATTTCTTGAAATTTGGTTATTTACTGCTGTTGTAAATTGTGACAGGTTATGATGAATTCCATGAATGTCCCCTCCAAAAGAAGTACGTTGGAAAAAAAGCTGGACAAGCTTATCCTTGCTCTATTTGCAACCCTCTTCACAATGTGCGTCATTGGTGCTATTGGAAGGTCAGTTTCCTTGTGAACCCACTTCTTTGTTTGGCATAACTTGACATCTCTTTTGATTTCAAGACCTACTTCAGTCGTGAATATTCATGTCAGATTACCCGTATGATCTGTGCTGTTAAACTATTTTGAATTCTGAATCTTCAGATGCATGATTATGCAGACATAATTGTCTTGCACATTTTTTGCTTTTGATGATGAAAGATGATTTTGTACTGATAAACCTTATATTGGCTTCTGTCAACAGTGGCGTGTTCATTAATGAGAAGTACTTCTATCTTGGACTGCGTGGGAATGTGGAAGACCAGTTCAACCCGAGAAACAGATTTGTGGTATATATATTTCAGATGGCTTTTCTTGTAGCTAATTTCCTACATGTAGCTCTAAAATACTATTTCTGCTGCAGGTGACCATTTTAACCATGTTTACTCTAATAACTCTGTATTCAACAATAATTCCTATTTCTCTCTACGTGTCCATTGAGGTATTTTGCGGAACTTTTCATATAAAACTTCCTTCATATGTTTTGGCCGTTGGAGCTAATGTTACTTGTGGTTGCCAGATGATCAAGTTCATTCAGTGCACACAGTTTATTAACAATGATCTTAACATGTACCATGCTGAGAGCAACACCCCAGCGTTAGCACGGACTTCTAATCTTAATGAGGAGCTAGGGCAGGTAATATCTCCCTTCTGTCCCTTGATCCCCTAATTGGTTACTGGAATAGGAGTATAGGACATCTGAGCCGCACTCCATGGTTATTTTAATTATTGGCTTAGGTGGGCTTACTCTAGCACTGAACTTATTTGCACAAGTAACAAGCTACAAGTTTGATAAATTAACTGCACCCGTGGAATGAGTTTGATAAATTAACTTTTAGGCATATCCATCGCTTGTGTTGTGTTCTTCAGATCAAATACATAATTTCATGAAACCGAACTGAGTTTTCAGTGGGATACTATTGGTATATTGCAAAACCTATCATGGTCAAACAATTTTGATAGATTTTATTTTACTTTGAACCTGATACAACTAAAATAATGCTTCAGGTTGAATATATCTTTTCTGACAAAACTGGAACACTTACAAGAAACCTGATGGAGTTCTTTAAATGCTCAATTGGTGGAGAAATGTATGGAACTGGCATTACAGAGATTGAAAAAGGAGGAGCTGAGAGAGCTGGAATCAGGATTGACGATGAGGAGGTTCGATAATTCTCGCCTTGAAGTTTTTAAAATGTGTTATGATGTTGCAGAAAATTCATTTTGTTTATATAGCTTTATTTATTTTCGAAGGGTAAAAGATCAGCTGCTGCAGTTCATGAGAAAGGATTCAACTTCGATGATGCTAGGCTCATGCGTGGTGCTTGGAGAAATGAACCAAATTATGAGGCTTGCAAGGTAGATAGTTGGAATGCTTGTGAAACAAGTTCAACTTGTCTCTTCTACAAGTATTTTTTTCCACCTTTTGTTTTGACATATGTGCTTCTACGAAAATAACCATATTTATGCATCTACCGCTTCAGATGCTATGATTTGCATTTGAACTGGTGCCAAAAAGCCATTATTTCATATGCTCTCTTTTTTTTTTTTCGTCATAGGAATTCTTTAGATGTCTTGCAATCTGTCATACAGTCCTTCCTGAAGGTGAGGAGACACCAGAAAAGATCAGTTACCAAGCTGCCTCTCCTGATGAGGCTGCACTTGTGGCTGCTGCAAAGAATTTTGGTTTCTTCTTTTATAGGTAATCCTTATCTCATATATATTTTGGGTTCCCTAAATTTTTGTTCTTCTATACCATGAATGCCAGAATTTGCAAAAAAATACCTGTCACTGTCATGAATGGAATGTGAACGAAAAGGATTGTTGATTATTTTGCTGATTTGGATTATGATATGTATAAGCTGTGTTTTCCTAAATGGGATTGATTTGGCATACATAGTGTTGCTGTGTTGCCTAAACAGCCGAGTAACTCGATTAATCGGATTAAATGTGTAAGAATATTGTCTAAACGATGGTTCACTGCCCATATAGCATTTACCATCCACCAAAATACTGCATGTAAAATAATGTTGTGTACCTGTGATTTTCAAGTGGGATGCCGTGCGGACGTGCACTGTCCTAGGCTGAATCCACTGGAAGGAGTATGCTGTAGTAGAAACTGAGAGTTATGGTAGGCTAGTATCATATGCAGAGGGTCGTTGAAGTGGACTACCCAACATGATAAAAGAGTTAAAACACCAGAAAGCAAGAATGCGGGTCTGCTAGCTCTCAGGCCTGTTGAAACGATGGTTCGCCAAAACTTTAAGAGATCACATCAGTAAATGATATTTTTTGGAGGTGACATTTTGTGCATGCTTTGCAGGCGTACACCAACAACAGTCATGATTCGTGAATCACATGTGGAGAGGATGGGAAGCATACACGATGTCCCATACGAAATTCTGAATGTTCTGGAATTCAACAGGTTTGTTTTATTTGTTTTACTTTTGAATGTATTTTATGAAGTCATTGCTATGTGGCTTAAACTTCATGTACTAACAGCACAAGAAAGCGTCAATCTGTGGTTTGTCGGTTCCCAAATGGAAGACTTGTTCTTTATTGCAAGGTGATCCAAGAAAGAGAAGGGTTTTCCCATTGGATTCTGTTTGTTTATTATTGCACTGACATGAAACACTCTTGTTTAAACAGGGTGCTGATAATGTTGTTTATGAGCGATTAGCTGATGGAAATCATGATATGAAAAAGATCAGCAGAGAGCATCTAGAGCAATTTGGTTCTGCTGGTTTGCGTACTCTTTGTCTTGCATATCGAGATCTTAATCGGGAGCAATATGAAAGCTGGAACGAGAAGTTTGTTCAAGCAAAATCATCTTTACGAGATCGCGATAAGAAGCTGGATGAGGTTTGCTGCATCACCATCCGTTAACTATGATTTTTGGCATGACTAATATTATGATGAAGCAATCTGAGTTGAAAACCTCTTCATTGCTTGTGCAATTTGTTAACCGATTTAACTCTTGCAGTAACATAGACCATTTCAAGCTGTTGACATCTTTCACTTTTTTCCCTCAGATCATAGCTGCACACATTTTTGCTATTGCTAATGACTTTGTGACCATCTTATGTTTAGACCAGCTAGATGAGCTGTGCAGACTATGAAGGCCATTTGCAAATCATGCAGTTTTCTGTTATAGTCATGAACAAGTGGTTCGAGCATATGTAATTGTTACGCAGTTAGATATTACAGGCTGCATTACATAATCATACTAACTTTCCTTATACATTTGCATTGTTCGAACATGTGATTTTTTGCTGTTTTTGTTAACATAGCAATATCTGAGCTTTTTTTGGAAGTTGAAATAGAAAGTCTTTTGTTAAAGGCTATGTGCGTTATAGTTGGCTACATTGTGATGCATTTTTTTCTTCCTTTTTTCCCCTGCTGTAGGTGGCTGAATTGATTGAAAAAGACCTCGTATTGATAGGATGCACTGCTATCGAGGACAAACTTCAAGAAGGGGTACCGGCGTGCATTGAAACCCTTTCTGCTGCAGGCATAAAAATTTGGGTGTTAACTGGAGATAAAATGGAAACAGCAATTAACATAGCATACGGTAAATCTTCTGTTCTGTCTCGAAGTTTTTGCGTTAATTTTTCTGCTGCACCTATGGAATGCTACTCTTTGGTTAATTTTGGATTCTGAATATACTTTTCTTGATCTTTCTTTCATCTGACATATGCAGCATGCAGTTTGGTAAACAATGATACAAAACAGTTCATCATTAGTTCAGAGACAGATGTTATTAGGGAGGCTGAAGACAAGGTAAGATGCACATGTTAGCTTGATTTCTGTGGATATAATATATCTTTGTGTAGTTTGTTTGCTTCATATTTTAGACATGAATGATAAAAATGCTGATTGTTAAAGTTGTCAACCATGAAAATTTACTGAATAATAGGATTGCTTAACCACAAATTTACTGCAAAGTAAAAACCTATAAGCTATCAGGTTTCACTTGATCAGTTTTTTTTTACCTGGTCAGTATTCTTTTACTGGGTTGTTTTTCTTTTTGAGAGATTTAGTCTTGATTATGGATTTTCATTTGTGAATATTGTTTTTTGTGCAATGCATATGAGCATTAGTAATTCTTTAGTTTTAAAATGTGTTTTTTGCTTATTTAATAATTTTGGCACTTGATTACATTGGTATCTATCTATTATATATGCATTATCTTGCACAATAAATTAGATCATTGCATCCAATTGGTATAAGCCAACCTGTATTGGTGGTGCATACTTGGGGAGATTTGTTTTTTGGGGGGGGGACACACACTGGGCGCGGTCATTATTACCCTTATCTGGGAAAATGATGACCTCCATTATGGTTTAGATTGCTTTAGTGCTGTATCATTACTATTTCTGTGATGGTTACTTTGTCACTTGCCTACCTGTGGCACATATAATATTCTTCATTCTTATTTTAGGGTGACCCTGTGGAAATAGCACGTGTTATTAAGGATACTGTAAAACAGAAGCTGAAAAGCTTTCTTGAGGAGGCCCAGCATTCTTTAAGTAGCACACCAGAAAGAAAATTGGCGCTCATTATTGATGGTAGATGTTTGATGTATGCACTAGACCCAACTCTTCGTGTGGATCTTCTTGGATTGAGTCTAATTTGCCATTCAGTTGTATGTTGCCGAGTTTCTCCACTGCAGAAAGCACAGGTAAACATCATTTCACGCTGTTTGACAGAGAAGAACTAACAACTTGATGTCTTGTTTTAAAAAAGTACAAAACTCAAATGCACATACCTCAAAAGAGGTGATGTGGTTTCCATGGCTTATTTTTATGAGCAATGCTTTTGATATAGTATTTTGTTCCTTTTTATCTTTACCAGTTTCTTATTTGTTGGCAGCAGTTACTGATTTTTTTTAATTGGTTAACTTGAGAAATAAACTCATCCTGTATGGGATCTTTCAATATGTCACAATTCCTCATGAATACCTGAGTATGTATGCGTTAAGGTGGTGATGGGCCAATCCATTCCATTACTCAAAACAAAACAAGTAGGGTTAGGTTCAAATGATCCTCATCATCCAGTTCTTCAAACCAAAACACCAATGTTCTGTGATTGTGTTGTTCCATTTCATAACTTTGTGATCTGAATCATTCAAATGTCTGTTTGACGCATTGTGTCTCTATAGGTTACTAGCTTGGTTAAGAAGGGTGCTCGGAAAATAACTCTCAGCATTGGTGATGGTGCTAATGATGTGAGTATGATTCAAGCTGCTCATGTTGGCATTGGAATAAGTGGACAAGAAGGAATGCAAGCTGTTATGGCTAGCGATTTTGCCATTGCACAGTTTCGATTTCTTACTGATTTGCTTCTTGTACATGGGCGCTGGTCTTACTTGAGATTGTGCAAGGTAAATCTATGGTTGCTCACTTCACATTTGTATATATAATTCAAAAGGCACTAAACACTGACGTGTTTTGTTTCAGGTTATCACATATTTCTTTTACAAGAATCTGACATTTACACTAACTCAATTCTGGTTCACTTTCCAAACTGGTTTCTCCGGTCAGCGATTTTATGATGACTGGTTCCAGTCATTATATAATGTCATTTTCACGGCACTACCTGTAATTATTGTTGGCTTGTTTGACAAGGTATGGTTAACCTTTTATTTTTGTTGTCATGGAGATGCAATTTTCTGTACTTCACTAAATCGCCCTCTTTCAGGATGTGACTGCATCACTATCCAAAAAGTACCCACAGCTTTACAAGGAAGGAATCAGGAATTCATTCTTCAAGTGGAGAGTGATTGCAGTGTGGGGTTTCTTTGCCTTTTATCAGTCAATAGTGTTCTATTACTTCACTGCAGCTGCAAGTCGGCACGGTCAGGGTTCGTCTGGCAAGATTCTGGGTCTATGGGATGTCAGCACTATGGCCTTTTCTTGTGTTGTGGTGACTGTGAATCTCCGCCTTCTCATGGCGTGCAACTCAATAACAAGGTGGCATTATATAAGTGTGGCAGGCAGTATAGTTGCCTGGTTTCTGTTTATTTTCATATACTCTGCGATAATGACATCATTTGACAGACAGGTGCGTAACTATTCATGGTTGTTATGTGTAATCTACCTAGCAGTGTATCATCTAATGGTGATGCTTTTGCAGGAAAACGTGTATTTTGTGATTTATGTTCTGATGAGCACGTTTTTCTTCTACCTCACAATATTGCTTGTTCCGGTCATTGCTCTCTTTGGTGACTTCCTATATCTATCGTAAGATGCCTGATTCCTTTTTATGATTAAATATACCTTAATTTGATGATGTGAGCCATCGCTGATCTTGCATTGTTACCTCAGGATTCAAAGATGGCTATTCCCCTATGACTACCAAGTGATCCAGGAGATGCACAAGGATGATCCCCATGAGTACAGCCGGGTGCAACTGCCAGAGACCAGTCACCTGACTCCAGAGGAAGCGAGGAGCTATGCGATATCGATGCTCCCTCGAGAGAACTCCAAGCACACTGGCTTCGCCTTTGACTCCCCAGGCTACGAGTCGTTCTTCGCATCTCAGCAAGGCGTCGGTGTGCCGCATAAGCCATGGGATGTGGCCCGGAGAGCCAGTATGAAGCAGCGGCCGGCTGAACGAACATCACGGTTTTGATTCCTGACCCACGTGATAACCTGGCCCCATTTTTTTGTAAAGTTTTGTACATGCCTTTTTAGCTCGCAGACCACACGAGTGTGTATAAGTAGGCTTCTAGGCCTTTTTCGTGTTTGTCAATGATCACCCGTATGTTGTGTTGGGACGATAGTACTAGTAGGTATTGGCCCATTTGGCCTGAGGAGCATTATGTAGAGTGGTAACTTAAAACAAAGGTGGAATTTTGAATGAAGCGAATTTTCATTTTCTGACGAGCAGGGCAACTTGTATGCACTTTCCTTAGTTATTTGCGTCACCTTTTGTTGCTTATCTCGCCTTATGTTTTGAAAAGAATGTAGTACCATGAGTGATCACCCGTCAACGAAAATGCCTTACAAGCTAGTACTATATCACAAGGCCGGAATGCCTTGTGTGTCGAAAGTGGCATTGGTGCCCATCATAGGTTTTAAAACAGTTGAAAAATGGTGGTTTCGAACTCGAGTTATTTCGTCGGTATGGCGGTTTTTGCTAAAAACTGTACCTAGTCACTGTAACAATAACGGTTTTCGTTTGCTAAAAACTGATCAGCTTTAGTCACTGTTGAACAATGACGGTTTGAGCAGTTTTTTTAACTATGGTGCCCACAGCTCTCGCATTTCGTGGATGTTCGGAGTGCATGGATTTTGCGTAACATAAAGGCACATATCTGATTGTTACGCAAGTGTAGTCAGGGGTGAATGTCAAAGTGTTTGTGAAGATGAAAAGATCGGAAGGTTTCACCATTTTTTATTTTTTTATTTTTTGAAAAGATCGGAAAGACTCGGCTTTATCTGGGACTTCTGCACGGGCACAGCAGCAGTACCTTTTCGGAAGCGGCCGTTGTTGGATCATCGGGCGTCAGGGGGCGTGACGTGACTGGAGCTCGGCTGCTCCCGGCGCAGCGCGGGATGGAGGCGGAGGTGGCGGCGCTATCGCAGCTGCAGTTGCAGCTCCTCGCCCTCGTCTCCGAGCTCCGCCTCCTTCGTGTGAGCCAGCAGCACCCTCGAACATTCTAGGCCCGTTCGATCGCCCACACCCCTAAATAACCCACTGCGAGTTGTTTTCCCCATTCGCAGGAGCGGGAGCGCGCCGCACGCGAGGAGCTCCGCGACGCTGGCCAGGTGCGTTGCCCCAGAAAGGCACTTCTCCAGGTGATGGTCGCAGACTCGCAGGGTTGTATTCCGTTCGCTTATTGGGTTTCGGCGCAGAGATGGGACGAGGCGGAGGAGGATCGCCGCAGGGAGACCAGAGAGCTGCGTGCGGAGGTGGAGGCCCGGGACGATGCGCTCCGTAAGCTGGAGGCCAGGGTTCGTGCTCCCCTGACCTTGATCGGTTGATCCTCACTAATTCCTCTTGTTCTCCATTCTCGCTTGGTTGTCCCGGTTCATGCACCCTTGTCTCTGTTTCCTACATTCAAGGAACGTATCCTCGTTGGATTGTGGCGCTGCTAGATTTTAGGGGAGAAACAAAAGGCCATGGAATGTGCCCTTACGCCTTGTCAGTTGTCACTTTGCAGGGCCGCAGTTTCTTGTTTCATGTGAAGTTAATGTTTTTTTTTCTATGTTATTGTGGAGTGCCCGGTTCCTCTTCCTCAGCCTGCCTCTAGCTACACTACTTATCAAACCACTGTACTGATTTCATTTTGATACTATGTGTGTCACTATTTATAAAGCATAATGTTGAGTTGATCCTCTTGTTATTTGTTGGTGTGTTTTGCTTTCTCCTTTGCTTCTTTTATAAGTCTTGACGATACCAGCTAAAAGTCGCCAATACTTCATGTTCCATTTTTATCTATGGTCTGATATTCTGTATTCCCACTTCCCATGTTTTTGTACAGATTAAAAGCCTTGAAAATGAGAACGAGGTATTGCAGAAAAGCGAGAACAATTTGAAAGAAAGCATGGAAGTGCTACTTCGATCAAGAGAGACTTTCATAAAACATTATGAGGCAGGTATATCTGTCTTGTACTTTTTGCTCTGTCCCTGTGTATATCTTGGGCTCTGTAATAACCACTTATTAAGGCATTTCTGAGTAGCTCTTTCAGTTAATCTACTGAAGATTTTCTTTGATCAATATCTGTTTAGAGGCCTTCTAAGACCTACAGTATAATGCAAGAGATGTACTGTCGTAATACTCTTTCATCTCTAGTTAATAGCTGCAATCTGCTTTTACTTGCATTGACTACAAATTATCTTATTTTGTTTTATTAGATATTTGTCTTGAGTTCTAAACTAACCTGTGTACGGAAGCAAATTTACATTTAGCTCATGATACCATGTTCATGGACAGGACTCTACTTGTTCTATGAAGTGGACCATCCAGATGAAGGATAAGCAGATCGCTGTAATATCAGAGAAATTGAATTTCCATCTTGTTTTAATTAGCTCAGTAGAAAAGGAAGTTGCTGCAGTGAAACAAGTGCTAGGTGATGTTCAGAGTCTAGTTGGTGAGAAGGAGAATGCAGGTATGAATAGTTGTGAATTGAAATGTACTTATTCTGATGTTGGCTGAACACTACATTTCATTTTGATTCTTACTTTCCCTTGTTTCTGTTGAACTGTTATTTCAGTGGCTGACCTAAAAGATAAGGTCCAAAGAATTTCCGTGCTTGAGAAAGATTTTGTTGGTATGGCTTAGTGTGATATTCGTTACCTTATGATTATAGTGGCTTCCATGTCTACTGAAATTCCTTGTGAGATCCTAAATTCTGCATTAATTCTCATGTTTACTTTTCACAGAGAAAATTAACTTCTTGGAAAGCAAAATCAGTAGTTACCAGCTTGAGCTTCGGAGTAGAGCGAGGATCATATATGAGTTAAAGGATCGCCTTGAGGCTGAGATGCTTAACAACAACTTTCAGCCTGAATTAGAAGAAATATCCATTTACCAAGTCAAATGCATTTTGCATATAGTCAATTTTCATTTGTATCAGTATCATCAACTTGGTTGTTCTCTTTAAATGATACTTACCTTAAGAAAGCTTTACTGGCAAAGGATGAGATTATTGATAGATTAACTTCAGAGAAACAGGTTATCTGTTAGTGAAGTCTCAACTTTCCCTTCGCCTTTCATGCTCCAAATTGAGTGCCTTTACTTCCTTATGTAGTCAATGCATATGGAGCTTCATAACATGGAAACCGCTTTACGGAAGTTTCAAGATATATTCAGCAGCATTGGGTATGAGGTACAATGCAAATCGTTTGATTGAAAACTTAAATGTGATTTTTACTGTTCTTATAGTCAGTCTGGCATTATAAGATTATTCCCTCCTAACTTTGTTTAATCCTGCACATAATTTTTTTAATATAGCCTTTTTTTATCTTCTAACTTTATACTAGGGAATGCAAAGCTTTCCACTAGTTTCTGAAAGTCAAGATGTACAAGATGTGAATGAAGAGCAGCTTACACGGTGAGAGTTTCCATTGACCATTTAGTTTTCATCATGAGGTTGACTTTTATTTCATAACATTTAACATGTTTCCAATGCTACATGGAACATCTATATAGCATTCCAGGCGCACAATGCCATCCAACCAATGGGCATACCTTGATAGCTGCTTCTGATGAAACAGGTAATTCCTCCTTTTTTCAATAGTTGATATCCACTTCGTATCAATTTCAGGGAAACAACTGTCATTGAATTTAGCTGTAAAAGGACGTGAATGTCTTAATTCATATTCTTTTCATGCAAATCGAGTTTCAAGTTTTCTTTCTGCTCACGTTTGAATATCCGATTAAGAGTCCAAGTTGTTGCTCAGCCACAATTCCGGGTGGACCTTAACTGCTTGACATATTATACTTGGACACATCACAGGCTAGATTAATCATATCAAAAGATAGGTGTTTAGGGTTTACCTTTATGTTATTTCTCAAGGCAAATGTGTAAAGTTCAGGATGTTTCCATTTTAGTACACCAAGGTTCCATGTGTCATTCCAAAAACTTGCTGTTATTCCATTTCTCACTGACCAAGGTGAAATCATGAAGAATTTGTCTGCTAACCTTACGATTGATTTCCACCAAAATGAACCTTTTGGTGGACACTTGTGTGCTGCCTTCTATAGTTGCTGTCAGGTTAGTAGCACCCAAGGGTGATCCAGCTTGTTGTAGAATTTGAGCAGCGAAGCATATGAGCCCTTAAAGTTAATAATCCCAAGCCCACCTTGTTCTTTTGGCCTACAATCTTTTTCCCAGCCACTAAGCAAGCACAGAGGCGTTTCTTGTTATGTAATGTCATTTCAAGATCTACCGAGCTAAGGCAAAGCTGGTACCAGTAGAACATATATAAACGAGGCTTTGCTAGCGATCAGAGTATCGGACAGAGTATTATCCTAGTTTGCTGGCACGGGACTCTTGATGTTTTGCACGTTTTGTGTTTTGCCTAATTGTGTGTGACAGCCTCCACTCCAGATGTAGAACATCAGATGGAAATCGCTCCGGGCTACACTCAAATACGAAGCCCACTTCAGGTGAGTATCATTACGATTCATTGTAATTGTCACCCAGTTTTATTCATAGTCTTTTGAACGTATAAATTGAGTTCTGTATCCGCTTGTAGTCCTCTGCCTTGCCATCACCAGAGCCATCAGCTGTAAATGCAGACTGCGCTCTGGAGTCCAAAGGAGATATCGAAATGGTATGAGCGCAAGTTATACTGTACCCTTGTCTTCCAAGGAGTTGCTTATGCTGGGCCATTTGATGTTTGCAGGGTAATTTATCATCCGCGCATCCAGCACATCCCGTGAACGTAGATCCTAACTCGGAAAATCAATCCTGACCCGCAACCAGGGAGGACCTCCTTTTGACAATAGTTGGGATCTGAAAAATAGCTGATTCTCATGGTCAATAGTTGCAACTGATGACTCCTGCCTCTTTCTGAACACCCCCTCCCCCATTAGCCAGTTTGATATGTTGTTTTTTCTGCTCACCGTCTTAACTAGCAGCCTCCGAGTCCGCCTCTTCTCATTGAAGAGGACACCAACACATTGTACTCCGTTTACACCACGCTCCTTTGTATTGCTGTGTTCACATGAGTACCCCTTTATCAAACACAAAGAAAAAACACAGGTATTGCTGTGTTATCATTCCAGCAGCTCGTCTCAGTGTCGATATTTTCCGCGTTACGAACTTTTTTATATTCCGGCTCGCAAAGTCAATTTGCACAAGAGGTTATTGCCTTATTGGTAGAAACAAAAAACTTACAACAAGCAATATGTACGTATGAGCGGCGCAGGCCCAAAACAGTTAAATGCTCCTTTGGGCCCATATTTTCTAATGACCCATTTCAGCCTAAGTCATTGTTCTGCCCAAGTCAGCAAGTCCTTCTATATAATCACCCGAAGAGAGCCAGCCAGGGTTCTGCCTCCTCTGGTTCTCGCCACTTCGTTTTCCTCGCGCCGCCGCCGCTGCTGCTGCCGCAGTAACAGCCGCCGTCGCCAGCAGCGAAAGAAAGGTTCGTCCCCCACGAGGCCACGATCCACTCCTTCTGTGCTAGTCACGTAGCATCAGGTATTTCTCTCCTTGCGGATTCTGGAGTCTGGTTCCCTGATTGCGTTCGTGTTGGTGGCGTCCTTTTGTCGATTTCGTGATCCATAGGGATGCTACTTATTTTCTATGTTGTTGTGATGTTTAGATTTGATCTGTCGCGGTAGAGCTGCGCACTCGGCGAAAGCTGTTTCGCTGTCCTGGTTAGATCATGAGCTAGTGAGTTGCGGGCTTGTAGAGGTAGTTGTAGAGTGATGCTTGCACGAAATTTATGTGCAGATTTGAATTAACAGTGCAAGTGCTGCCTGATGTTAAACATTAGGTTCTGTTTTTTTTTATCAGTACTTGAGAATTTAAGTGTTGATGAATGGAAAGTGAACATGAAAGTGCAGTATACTTGTAAAACTTTTTGACGCCTGAGTAGTATCTGCTGCTCTGATGTCTGTAGTGATCTGTAATCTAGATTTCACCTAAGGATTGTACCATGCGGAGATGATTACTGATGTAGCTAAACCTTGCTCTTGTGGCACATCCAATTTGTTCTGTTACAACTACGACATCCTTTAACCACATAAATTGGCTGATCTTCATTCGTGTCAATACACTAATAAAGCTTCAAACTGTAATGTCAGTCTAAGTTTAGTATTTGCCTAATGAAACTCATTCTATTAGTGCAGCATGGATACTCAGGTTAAGCTTGCTGTGGTGGTCAAGGTGATGGGCCGCACTGGCTCGAGGGGTCAAGTGACCCAGGTCAGAGTGAAGTTCCTGGACGATCAGAACCGTCTCATCATGAGGAACGTGAAGGGTCCTGTCCGGGAGGGTGACATCCTCACCCTGCTTGAGTCCGAGAGAGAGGCTAGGAGGCTGCGCTGAGGCAGCTGGTGGATGTCTGTCGTTTGCAGTTCCTATCTTGAAATGTTCCAATGATGGATTGTTGCTCCCTTGCTTAGTGTACTGCTTTTGTACTATGTTATTGGACCCTGCTGCTTTGTCTTCTGAATAGCCTATGTAGTACTGAGTTTGAATCAATGGAAATTCAAGTACTCATCTGGTTGCACTTTTGGCTAAGTGCTGTGATGTTATGACATAGTTGTGCTCTTGGGTAACATGAATTTGTCTGGGGCATTGATTCTATTTCAGTGTTGCATTAAGTTGAAATTGTTTATTTGGGTTTTTACCTGTTGTACTGTGAGGTTGCTTGTTGGTCACATCCCTGTCGCTGTTAGTGACTCTTAGTGTGATATGTGTAGCAATTATAATCTTTATTGCCTTGGAAGAGCACTAGTTTAATTGCACTGAGGTTATTAGTTTTGGCTTACATACCTTTTAATTTGTGTTGAATCTGAAGCATATATGATCCATATAGAATTAGACATGCTACTGACATAATGTACTTTGAAATCTCTGGTAATCTCCGGGAACACGTTGAGTCGTGTGATGGTTATTTAGTTGCGCCAGGCCTTATTAGTTTTGTCTTACATACCTTTTGATTTGTGTGGAATCTGGAACATATATGATACTCCCTCCATTCCTTTTTGTAAGCATTCCTACACTCTTGTAGCAATGCTTACAATAAGGAGTAGAGGGAGTATTACATATAGAACTAAAGACCTGCTACTGACATAGATAAAATATCCGGAGCTCGTTGAGTCGCATGATGGTTTCACTGTACTACATATCAATGTAAACCACACGTTAGTTCTATGAACTAAGAGATGTGTTAGTTCTTTCTAATATTTTTACTAAGATATTCCCAACTTGGAATAATAAAGACCCAAACTAAGAAGCCCTAGGGCCTCGATTTCAAAAGGCAGCCCAAGTGACACTCCTCTTCCTAGGTTTGAGTGATATGTTAATGTTGTCACCTTGAGTTGTGGGAATTGTGTTAGGTGTCAATGCTCTTGGCTTTGGTGATGTGAACCTCATCGCCCTATTGTCTCGGGGCGACAGGCTGACCTCTTCCAATGCCAGGAACTGGAGCTCAGAAGGGTAGTCGCGGACACATCCGATCCGTGGCCCTGCACCAGTGCTCCAATGGAAGGACAGTTGCTTCCCCAGCTGGTACGATCTCATTGACCTCTTGGAGTTGATGCGGTTCAGAATCAGCTCCTGCGACACCTCAACCAGGTCCTCTCCCTCATAGCCATCCTCGACAAACAGATTCCTCTTGCAGAATTCTAGGCACTCCCCAAACATGGCGGAGTCTGGTACTACGTCTTTTGTACCCGGTGATGGCCTGGTGTTGCCGTTGGCAGTGTGTGGTGTTGGGATTCTGTTGTTAGAACTGATCTGCAGCCTTGGTGGTCGCTTCCCTTGAAGCCTGCTGACTGAGGGGATCTTGCTGATCATTGTTGGCGTGCTTGTCTCAGTCTCGGTAGATAACATAGTGGCTGCAACATTCGAAGTCTCTATTTCATCTTGATCATGGCCTTGCACAGATTCTGCCTCTTGTTCATCTTCTAGTTCGCAGAGTTCAGTCAGGTCCAGCTGAGATTGGCCACCTTTGAGGCTATAGTCAGCATCTTCTTCACCTTCTGAAGGGCTCAACTGTAGCGAAACAGAAAAACCAACAAAATGCCAGTATCAGATGTGATGTATAACTTTATCTTGACAGTTTAGGACGCTATTCTTACCTTCACATTAGTAAGATCCACGCTCCTCTCCTTCAGGAAGTTCATGAACTCCTGAAAGTTCTGCTCCGTAGGTCGATAATGCCCGCTGTGAGGCCACACAGCCTGAAAATGGAAAAGTTCGGAGTCACGAAAGAACAATTCGGCGTCACTGCTATAAAATCTTCAATGGCTATGGTACCTTCAGAATTCCGTTCTCTACAACTAGTCTCCCCGCAGCAGATGTGGCACCCCCTGCAAGAAAGCTTGAGTGCTGGAATACTCCCTTCTGCTTCTGCAAACATGTCAAAAGTTTTCAGCATCTCATTAGTTACTGTGGAATGCTACAAATGTTCACAGAAATTGTGTGTGAACTCTTTAACGAAGAGAAACTTACTTGACCGATGTACAGATTCTTGCATGTGCTCAGAACGAAGATCCACTTTATCCCCTTGTCACTTCCTGTTGTCTCGACTATCTGACGGCTCAACCTGTACATCAACCTTGCATCCTCGACTATCACCTCATAGGCTTCCCTTTCTTTCTGCATATTGGGGTAACAACATATCCTGTTAGCAGGACGTAACCTCTGCTGCCAAGTAGATTCTTTTTCAATGGCTGTCGAATTCTGATGAGAGGAGCTATAAAACTTACAGGGCCAAGGTACTTGATACATTGCTTATGCAGCTTCCATCTAGGGCAATGCTCATCCAAGCTGACATCTTTTCCTTCACCTACATCCAGCCTATTAGCAGAATTACAGAACTGTCAGTAACCTTGTGCGTTCGTTCGTTCGGCTTGTAAGATATGACTACTATTCTCAAAATTGTTGTCGTATGTACCAGTAGAAGAAGGGTTGCTTGCTCTGACAGTGGAGCCAACGATGGTAGTAGAAGTGCAGGTTATGACCATACCGATGTCGAGGGTCAATCTGACATAAGATTTATATGGATTTCCTAATTATTTGAACAATACCATCATTAGGACTACGTTCAGACATTATCACAGCATACCGCCTCTAGCCAGTGCTGCAGGGCAAGTTTCTGGGCTTTTTCATCCTTGGATAGACCTTTGCCGACCTAAAAGAGATGGCAATGTGTCAATGCATTATACTCCAAAATTACTGTAGTTACAGGTGGCAATGCGAAAGTTAATTATATCATCTTACAAATCCAGAAAGTTGAAGCTGTGTTGATATCTGAACAAAATAATATTATTAGTACCTTAGCAGCCCTCATTCTTGCCCGGGACCATTTCGAAACAGCAGTCTCAGGCTTCTCAATGTCAAAGAATGACACTGAATTTCGCTTGAGAAGTGCAAAATCAAGCAACTTCCACCTGCATTATATGGTTATAAATTCAGAAAATACCACCTCCCGCAACACCAAACTAAGATGTCCCCTATCTATGAATTTCAATTCAAAACACTGCAGAGTAGTACATTTTTTTAGATAATAACTGCAGAATACTACATAACAGTCCTACCATCTCTGTTCCACAAGAACGGCGCAATCCGCAAGCTGCCGTCTTGTTCTGAAGCTCTTATACACCTTCTGCAGCCTGACAGCAGCGGCCTGGTGCCTCTGACTGTCCATTCCGATCACCGGAGAGTCTGGTGGAAAGTCACTGGTTGGCCTGAATCTTGATGGAGCAGCAGTAGCTGCACTAGGATTGAAGTTGCAACCTCCTGTTTCAGGTTTAGGACTCCTAATGGACAGCGTGGTCTCCATCTGAACGTTGTCAGCCTCTCTCCTCTTGAAGCTTAGGGACCCTTCTATGATCAGCTTGCTTGAGCCAAAAGTGGGGAGCAATGCTGAAGGCGATTCGGCTTCAGCCTCCATGTCGTCGAAGCTGAGAGATCGGATGAACAGCCGGCCCATGTTGTCCTCTACTGCTGGCAGGTAGTCATCTGGCGGGTATGAGATTGACAGCCCCATTATCCTGGATGGAAAGATGAGGTGCCACACAAGCCTTTCGCAGTCCTCCTTTTTCTCTGATTTGATGTGGATCTCAAAAGCTGTGGCCTGTGTCAGGCAAGAAAAGCTAATTATTGGACATCAAGTTCTGTGTCGATGGGGAGCGATTTCAGAAGAACACATTTCAACCTATTTTTCTTGCATTATTCTACTTTCTACTGATTTCCTTTCTACAGAAACAGATTGCATTTCGAGAGAGGTAGATAAAGCTACGAGAAAAAAAATCAAGGAAGCAAAAGAGGGCATGCATCTCATTATCTCAGCAAGAACAGAGAGCTTCATTTATCCCCTTCTCTTGAGAACATAATGCACAAATGGAACAGGTTGAAAAACAAGAATTAAGGAACGCACCTTGTTAATCACCTTCAAATACTTGTGCAGGAACCAACAATCTCACAGAGGCATGTAAGGCAGAAGAACGCTAAATTGTTGAGGTGCCAGGCCAATGGAGAGGAGATTTAGGAGGAACAGAATCTAAATGGGGTGGGGCCATACAAGGAAGGTTAGGTAGCAGGAGCTCACAGCCTCTTACCCCTATAAATAACCAAGGAAAACTTGGTCCTATCCTAGTGTTCGTGAATAAAAGAAGGAGTCACTGACAAATTTGGTGAGTTAAAAAAGTACATAACAACAAATTACTAACACCAAACATGTATACCACCTGTTGTCTGATGCACATAGCTAAGAGACATGTGAGCATGGATTAAGGAGCTTCCACACCGCCTCCTTGAAGTCAGCATTCTGGAGGAGACTAAACTAAGGCAACAAGATTGTGCTGGCAACAGATGGCGTGTCTATTCTGACTTTTCCCCCTCTATTTGTCTCTTCACTCTTAAACTGAGTCCTGGTGCTTAGAATTTCCCAGAAATAAATCTGTTGCTAGTAAAACAATGTCGTTGCTTACTTGTATGTAAGGAAAATGAAGGAAAATCTCCTTATTTTTCCAATAAATGTTTAGTATTGAGTTTACCTAGCCGCAACATTTCTGTCGGAACACTTATTTATTTCAGATAATAAAACGAATCAAAATACGTGGAAAGAAGCTGAAAAAATTATCTCAACTTAGTAGAAGACCCATTTCTACCTCTGATTGGCTTGTCAACTTTGGTGAACCAACACCAAATCAAGCTCGCTTGTAGAACCATTTTGCCGACATATAAGCATCATGCGGCAGCATCAGAAAAGTGGAGTCGCTTTCAGTTGGCAGTTGAATCTTGTCAAGAGCCACCAATCCTCTGCCAAATGTTAGCGCGGGAAATGACCCATGGGAAAAAGTTGGCACGAAAATTGCTACTCTCAACGACCGGTTCTGTTTATCGACAAATCTTAGGCTGGAAGATCAGATGCTGTCCAATTCACTTTCAGAGGGATATACAGCTCATGCGCTTACCCTTTATTAGCCCATTTTCAACTTTTGCGTTATCAAGACACGGGAACAGTGACTTCTCGGAGGCAACAGGCAACCAACAAAATCGAAACAAAATGATTGGAGAAATCAATGTACCACATGCGTTTATTTGCCGAGTGATTGGTTTAGTGGTCCCTGTCCAAAAGCATTTCCAATTTGGCCAAGTTGGAAATAAGTTTCATTTACATGTAGGCATAAAATTCTTGAATATTTCACCGACGCCAGGAGCACAATGTCAGAAGATCCTTTGGAATTCGAAAATGATGGAACCAGGAGTCAACACGAGGTCGGGGGCCGTTGGTCGGACGGCGAATGAATCTCTCGCACCGTCACTCCGTACGTACGGACCATACTAACTCCCCGTGCACACGTGCCCGCTCTAGCGGTACGGTCGGATCGGTCACCAGCTGTATCCGTGACTCGCGTACAAATATAGTTAACGTTGTCGTGTTAGTTGGATGTTGGGCTAGCTGGTAAAGTTAAGCTTTGCGAAAAATTTTACTTCTTGAAGTTGAACGACCCACTAATATAATGGTGTGGCTGTGGCTGTATGGAGGCTGACAAACCGATCTTTTCTTGAAGTAACACATGCCGACATAATGACGAGTACATGACAACCATTCATATATCTATGAGAGCAGGGTTAATGGTTTTGGCAGCTGCCGACGGTAAGATGTGGCCAGGTCATATACCGTCGTGCATTGTATAATAGGCTACATATAAAGAGCCTGCACTTTCGAATATTAAATTAATTAATGATTACATGAGCAGTGATTTACTCCATCGCTATTGGCAGAAACACTCAGCTTTTCTTGGGCGTTGCACTTCGCCAGCTTGACGCGAGCGACTCACAAATCGTCTGTTTTTCTCTCTCCGCTTTTTTCCTCTTCCACGTAGGAGTCCAACCGACGTGGAAGCTATTTCGCCTACCGAGTATACACCATTATACTTGCTCCGAGTGGTGCATGGAGTGTAAAGGAAGGAGTCCTTTTATGACGTGGAAGCTATTTCGCCTATCGAGTATACACCATTATACTTGCTCCGAGTGGTGCATGGAGTGTAAAGGAAGGAGTCCATAAAAGGTTTCCAAGACATGAAGGAGGTTTGATATTAATCCAATTCGAGTCCCCAAGGTGGAGGCCTAAATCAACTCAAGTTCGAGTCCGTTTCGGACACTACCACAATCACTCACTCGTTGCGGCGGGCTAAAATGCTCCGTAACGGCGGGTATACCCAACCGCCGTTACGCATGCGCAGATTAAAAAAAGCTATTGCAGCGGCGGGTATCCGGGATTTGGAAACTACCCGCCGCTACGGTTGAAATAGGTAAACAAAAAAAGGTGGCCCCGACAGGGCCCACCACGCCGTCGCCGCATCGACGGTGCCCGGATCCGCGCCGTCGCCGCCTCATCGGGGGCAGGATCCGGGCCCCCAAGCGCCGCCGCACCACAGCCTCGTCCGTGGTCGGATCCTCGACACCCGAGCGCCGCCACACCGCCGCCTCGTCGGGGTGCCCGGATCCGAGCCGCCACACCGCCGCCTCGTCGGGGCGGCCGGATGTTGACGGTCGTTACGGACCAATTTCGACCGTCAATTAGTCAAATAAATGAGAAGGACTAGGCATGTCTTACACGCATTTTACTTAGAAATAGCCTAGTTCCACTTGTACCTCTAGATTTTTAGTGTGCAGGTGGATAATGATGAATTCCAGGCCCCGAGGCGACAAATCAACACTTTTACAAAACTTCCATTTCGCCGCGGGAATCAACTCCAAGATAAAAGGCCAATGACCACGAAATCCAACATAAAGAAGGCCACAAGCAACCGGAACAAAGACCAACATCCAGTGGGGAGCCAACTCGCCAAAGCCCGACCCAGGAGGGGCCAGGACCGGTTCGGCCGAACCCACCAGGGTGGTTCGGCCGAACCGGTCCGGTGGCCCCCCGGCCCACTTTTCTCCGGCGGTTTGCCCACCGCCTCCGGAGGTCGGTTCCACGCGCATTAAATGCCACCGACCTACGAAACCGCCTCCAGGAGCCAACCTTTCAAGCCTATATAAGGAGGGGTACCCCCCTCCTTAACACACACACAACAACACAAGGATCATTCTCTCCTCACACTAGAAGTTTAGAGGCTTTCTAGGTAGTGCTAGGCTTAGTAGTGGGCTGCCTCATTGCTCCCAAGGTCTTGTGGAGAATTGGGTATAGCTCTTGTATCCTCTCTTTGTAAGACTTGATCTTTTATATATGGAATACTTTCGTTTATATCCTTGTCATGAGCTTGACAGAGTAGTCATGATCTTGCTTGATCGTTCATCGTTCGTTCATATGAGTTCATCGTTCGTTCTTCGTTCTTCATTAATAGAAGATGAACACATATCGAATGTTCTTCGTTCGTTCATACTTGATCATCGATTACTCTTGATCTTACTTGGTTGATTGCCGTTCGTCGCTCATTCTTGAGCGACGAACGCCTTTGCATGACTTAGTGCTAGCTTTGATCCTTTCGTCCGGCTTATGCTAGTTAGACTAGTGTTCTTATGAATAGGCTTCGGGTTCATCGTCCCGCAAGGGTGCTCTAGATTTACCACCATGTCGATCCGTAGGGTTGGGGTGCCTCGAGGGATCTAGAGTTGTGGTTAGTGACGCCGGCATGGTGTCTGGGGTTATCTACCCACCTTTGAATGTGCTTCGTGTCCCACGGTTTGTAGAGGTAGGTGACAAGAAGTGACAGCCTTGTCATCCAAAGTAATCCTCCACGTTCGGGCATGGCATAGGAGTCTAAAAGGCCGGAGTCGCGAGGCGGACCTCGCGTAAGACGGATCTCCCGATGATGCCTAGGCATTAGACGCTTGCTTGCGCTTGCATGATCTTGGATGTTAGGTAGAAGCTGCGCACTCATATGAATGTTGTATCATTAGGAGTAGTAGTCTCGCTAGTCTAGTTTAGCTTTATCTAGGATTGCCTCTATCCCTTTTATTAGAGAATACATTGCCTTGGTGTGTGTCACACTATCCTCAACTTATTGCTCCTAACCCCCGCATTGGAATGTGATTACTTCATCATTCTTTTGTAACACCATGAGCATAAGTACTCTTATCAACCATGTCTTCCTTTGGGAAAATATAAATACGATACCCTTGAATACTCTCGGGTGAAATGCTACAACGGGTTATCCGTCCGCTTGCGGATATTCATGACCCACCTTATAATACATATCTAGTACTTGTACTGGATGTGGATTATTTGGTTAAATAGTGCAAGTGACTTAAACCCTTGGCTCTCCCGCGGTCACGTGTTTCTTTCCGCGTGACCTTAAGAGATGCCAACAAGCATTTCCGGCGCCGTTGCTCGGGAAGACATTGGTTAATAAGAATACAATGAATGTTCATGATTACACTTGATGATGATTTAATCATTACCTTTGCAGAGCTAACCTTGATCTGTTTTCTCTTCAATGTGAAAACAGGATAGTGCATGCGTGGATTCAACTTGCCGAAAAACTTCGTTGATAATCCCGAGTCTCTTGCGAGAAAGACTCGACCTCGCGTCGTTGTCTCTCCTCAAGAACCCACGACAAGCGAGCCCGCATCTTCCGCACCATCAACCTCAACACTCATGGCTGAAAGGACCCTTCGTGACTACTCTGCGCCCTCCGTCGCCAATGTGCCCATTGGGCCCAACGTCGACGCCGGTGCCGCAGGACTTGACATCAAGTCCAGCCTCATCACTATGGTGCAAGCCATTCCCTTTTGTGGAAAGGCCTCCGAGGACGCCAACTCTCATCTCCAACAGCTTCCCGGAGATATGCAACACATCAGCCACGGCCGGAGTCAACCAAGATGCTATCGGACTTCGCTCGTTTCCCCTATCCCTCCTTGGGAAGGCGAAACAGTGGTTTTATGCCAATCGTGCAAGCATTGACACTTGGGACAAATGTTCCACGGCGTTCCTCGCCAAGTTTTTCCCGATGGGCAAAACCAATGCCCTTCGTGGAAGAATTGCAAGTTTCCAAGCAAGCTGACAAATGAATCCATGCCCGAGGCATGGGAAAGGCTTCAAGAATACATTCTGGCCTCGTCCTCACCATGGGATGGAGGAATGGCTCATTCTTCAACACTTCTACAACGGGTTGACACCAACAACCCGTGGACATATGGATGCCGCTGCCGGAGGAGCCTTCTTCTCCAAAACCGTTGCCCAAGCAAAAGAACTCATAGAGAAGATGGTCTCCAATCAAGGGTGGAGCGATGATCGACTCCAAACACGCTCAAGAGGCGTACACCCCGTCAAGGAGGTGGACATGCTGTCCGCCAAGGTTGACCTCCTCATAAAACGCTTGGATGAACACAACGCAAATGGTGGTGTTCATGCATTGGACTCACACATGACGTGTGAGGAATGCGGGAACACCGGCCACATGGGGAAGGATTGCCCCCATACCCATGAAGAAGCATTCTACATGAACAACAACAACGGGTATCGTCCAAACGGAGGACAAGGGTACAACCAAAACCGACCATCATATCAAGGAGGTAACAATTTTTCTCGGCTTTAACAATAATCAGCCTTCCTTGAAAGATTTGGTTTATGGCCAAGCTAAAATCAACGAATCTATCAACAAAAAGCTTGCTGCCAACGACAAAGTCTTAGAAAACATAACCGCACAAATAGAAGGTTTCTCCTCTCGCTTTCAAAAATCAGCCGAGCTTTAATAAAATGATTGAAACCCAAGTTGCTCAGCCTAGCTGCTCTTATTCCTGGTTCTAATTCGGGAAGATCCCGGGGCAACCCGAGTCTTCTTTGGAAAATGTTAATGCGGTTACCACGAGGGAGGAAAATCCACTCGGGATCCGCCATATCCTAACCATGCAGCAAAGAAGAACAGAACGAACCGGAGGAGGAAAGCCCTTCTACTACCAAAGAAAAAGAAGAAGAACCGAAGCCAAGTGACGGGAAGAATGGAATTGAATTTCAAGACACAAGCTTCTTGCCATTCCCTCACGTAAACAGGAAGCCAAAGGAGGATGAACAATTTGCTCGATTCGTCGAGACCATCCGAAGGATTCATGTCAACGTGCCATTGTTGGACATGGTGCAGGTGCCCACATATGCACGTTACCTTAAAGACATCCTCAACAACAAGAGACCATTACCCAACGAGGAAATGGTCAAGCTCACAGAGGAGTGTAGCGCAGCTATACTCAATCGGCTTCCGTAAAAGAAGAAGGACCCCGGCTGCCCCACAATATCATGTTCCATTGGGGCACACCACTTCGACCAAGCCTTATGTGATCTTGGGGCAAGCGTCGGCGTGATGCCCAAAGAAGTCTTTGATCGTTTGAGCTACACAACCTTGACTCCTACACCAATGAGGTTGCAATTGGCGGACTCTTCGGTCCGCTACCCCGCGGGAATAGCCGAAGACGTGCCGAGAAAATTCGAGGCAACTTCATACCGGTGGACTTTGTGGTGCTTGAGATGGATATTGACAAGAACACGCCCTCATTTTGGGACGTCCCTTCCTCGCATCGCAGAACGCCCAAATTGATGTTGGGAATGGAGAAATCCGATTCCACATCAATGGGAAGGAGGAAAAGTTTGAGTTTCAACCAAGAAAAGAACAATGCTCAATGATCAAGATCAAGTATGGGCCAAATCCCTCAAACATCCGTGAAGTTGAAGTGACGCCAAGAAAGACGGATAGTCTCATCGCCTTTTGGAAGCAACTTGACAAAATTGAGAATCCGTCATGGTACCAACCCAAGAAGCCCGCAACAAGCAAGGCCGGGATTATGGGCCAAGAAGCCGCTCCTTCAAGACACAAAGCCACCTACATCAACAAAGACCAACCAAGTGTGGCAAGTGAAGAAGGTGCAGCCATCTTCATCCTCCTCTCCAGGGAAAGGGCCTCGCACCACAAGGATGAAAAGAAATGGAGAAGTCCTCGCTCGCCGTACTTAAAATGGCGAAGCCCCGGCCGACAGGATAAATCGGCATTATCTTTCGATTTCTTTTTGATTTTGTTTTCCACCACATGCATTTAAAAAAAAAAATAAAATAATAATAATAATAAAAACCTCCCTGCATACTCTATTTTATCACAAGAAAATTTTCATTTCATTTATTTGGATTTTCCGCCAGCATATTCGATTTTTTTTCACTCGCCATGCATATAAAATTTGAAAACCAAAATCCTTTTACGTCCAAATTTTCCTACTTTTGTTTGAAACTTTTGGACAACCCTTGTATCCTTATACAAAACCCAAAAACAATTTTGCATGTTGGAATTTTCTCCAACACTTTTTCTCGAGATTTGATTTTTCGAATAAAGTTGAATTTGAGGCAACTTTCTTTGGATTTCTTATTGAGCAAATATTTCGAGGAATATCCGGACGTAGCAACCATGGTCAATGATCATTTGGCCGTTGGGGGCTATGGGCCAAAAGGGGGAGCAAGAGGGACCCACAGCAGGCCGGCCGAACCCACCTCCTTGGTTCGGCCGAACCGCTATGACCGTTGCTCGGTCTGTCTTTTTTCCCAACGGTCATATGCCCCTTCTAACGTTCAAAAACGGCTACTTCGTGAGCTATAAGTAGAGGTGGCCGGGCCAGAACTCTCTCCCCTCTCACACTATCATTTCCACTCCTCACTCACTTCATTCTCATTGCTCTCAAGTTTTCCATTGCCCTCACTTGCTCATTGCCTAAAAGTTCTGCAGAAATCTTTTGTTCTTGGTGTGCTTTCTAGTTTTTGGTTTGATTTGTTTTTGTTTGGTTTTCTCGAGTTGCGATTTCTTGCTCACATGAACAACCGACGGTGTCGCCAATTTGATTTTCCCTCACATAACCCGTTCGGAGTTGTTGTTCTTGTGTTCTTGCTCTCTTTGTGTGCAGCCATGACCGGTGCCAAGAAGCTGTTCGGGTCGATCAAGAGGTCCTTGAGCTCACGCTCAAGTTCAAGCTCTTCACGTCGAAGCACCCGCGCACGCCCGTAGTCGAGTCACCGCCAAGTTCACCACCACAAGTCGAGGAAGAAGGGCAAGAGGGCAACATCGAGCATCGTCTCCTCACCGACACCGACCTCGACTTAGTGGGCGAGTACGAGACGCACACCTACACGCTTCTCCAACACCGTCTCTTTGCTCCTACGCGAGCATTTGACACGGAGCTGCTGCACAAAATAGGTATGGATGCTGAATTTGCTCAAGTATTTAAAGCCTTAGGGTGGACAGATTTTGCTAGTGTAGATGAGCCGGGTTCCCGCTTGCTTACACTTCAGTTTTTATGCACCCTACGAACGGTAGATGAAGGAATTTCTTTTCGGTTTTTCCGTGAATCCTACCGTTTGACTTGGAAAGAACTTAGCACTCTTCTTGGCTTTAATACTCGCTGCAATACCGACTTGGATGGTGCCCTTCCTCGCTTTCAAAGCATGCTTTTTGGGAGAGGATTACGGGTCTTCCTAGTTGCGTGCGACCTAGAGCTAATCACATCCATCATCCTACCTTGCGTTTTATGCACATGTGGATTGCTATCACTCTTTTTCCAAGGAGTGATATTCGAATTGTGCGCGAGGATGAGCTAAAAATTCTTTTTGCTGCGGTTGATAAAATTAAGATTGCTCCCGTGAAAGCCATGATTCGCCAATGGATAGAAAATCTTGGGACGATAGGACCAATTGAATGTACCTCTTTAGTGACACGAATTGCCATGCGGGTGGGAGCTTTACATGATGCTAATGTTGAATATCTTGCTACACCTCGCTCTCTTATAAATAAAGATTATCTTATTCATGGTCACTCTCTTAAGAATGGTCCGAACGATTCCCTCATATATTATTTTGTGGGATATACAAACGAGTTTCGGTTACCTAACCCGGACCTTCGTTTGTATACTCTCAAAAATCTAACCATTGAGCTCCAAGAAGCGGAGCGGTCTCGCAGGAGTGTATCTTCTCGCAGGGGGCGCACAGATCGGAACAGCCATCTACCTCCGAGATGCCCACACCGCAGCCCACGGCTCATGGCGGGCCGGGGTACAGCCACCCCGGGCTTTCTCCCGGTGGGTACCCAGCCCCGCCACCTCACATGGCCGGGGATCGGCGTGGCAAACTCCGGGATATGGCCCGGGGCTGTTTTCTCCACAACAACAATGGGAGGAACACTCCACCGACTCCGGATCAGCCCAAGGCTACAACTTTGAGCAGGAGATGAACAACCTCTCCTCACAAATGGGAAGACTCCAAACCACGGCGGAAGACACCGAGTATGCGCTCAACCAACACATCTTGCAAACTCGTCAATGGCAAGAGCGCACCGACACCCAGCTCACCGCCCTCACCAACATGACGGAGCAACAACGAGCCGATCTTTTGGCTTACTTCCGTCACATGGGGTTCATTCCACCAAACCCATGAGCAAGAACAAGCTTGGGGGGGCAGCACCCTCGCTAAGGTATCATGTATCGCAACTTGTATCCTTTATTGTCTCCTGTTTTTGCTTGTTCTTGCCTCTCATATGAAAAACAAAATAAAAATGATAAAACTAAAAAGAACAAAAAGAAGTAGCTTAGTTTCCTTTTATGCGCTGCAAGTATGTTGCTAGTCTTTCTATGTTGAGATGATGAATAGTTGCTCTGTTTTATTTCTCTCATGTGCCTAGTTTATAATTTAGAACTCTCCTAGTTTTGAGTTTGTTGGCTAGCAAAACTTGCTTAGAACCTGAAACTTGTGGGCTGCACATGCTTGAGCTGCACCTAAGTTGTTGTGAGATGATGATATGGTAAAAAGAGCTGCTATGATCTTGTCCTAAGTTGAACTTGAAATCTCCGGAATTTTGTTCCCAAAAATTGCGAAATCTATAAGTTCCCAAGTGATGATAAATTCCTACCAAAGCCATATGCAAATTTCCTTTGAAAACCTTACTCATTTGCTACTTGTTACTTCATTGAGCTTTATCAAAATTGTGTGACCCTAGTGAGATGCTTTTCATACTCTCATGATCAAGATCACGTACACATTCCACCTCATATGCTACACTTCTACACCGGAAGTTAGCAACATGTCATGCCATCCACCAAAATAAAGACACTCCTCACATTTTATCACCTCTCTTAAAATATCAAAAGAAGGCATGGCTATGCAAAAGAAAAAGAAAATAAGGCTCACAAAAGATGAGCATGAGAAAAAGAAAAAAAAAAAAAGCTGCTCTCATTTCGAGCATGGAAAAAGAAAGAAGAAAAGATAGCCATGCCCAAAATCCAAAATAAAAAGAGGTGAAACAAAAAGAGGAGTAGTCACATACACCACCACCATCATTTTCACACTTGCACATCTTGATCTACGATTGTATGACTTGCTATCTCCATGGATCCACTCTTTTGGTTTTGCAAAATATGAATGCAAGTATGCCTCATTTCATATCCTACCTTGAGCTCCACAAAAGCCTATTAGATGTAGGATGAGGCAATACACATGCCTTGGTGAGGAATACAAACACCACTAGAGCGATTCGAGAGTATCACTTGTGGAACGTGGTTTTACTTGAAAAAAATCCTTTGAAAACTTCCGGAGAATAAAAAGCAAGACAAGGGAAGAGAAAATAAATGCTCTATACACCGTTCTCTCTCTCAACCGCCCAAGGTAAAGTGAAAAGCACAAAGCCCCATGAGGACTAAGGGGAAGGGTGAGTTACCATTGCCAACTTATTCAACTCAAGGATGAGTATCTTTGTTATACACTTGGTACCTTTAAGAAGTAGGCATTATAGCAACTCCCGATCAACAACCTAAAGTTCCACTACTTGCTCGGGACGAGCAAGGGGTAAGCTTGGGGGACTTGTTGACGGTCGTTACTGACCAATTTCGACCGTCAATTAGTCAAATAAATGAGAAGGACTAGGCATGTCTTACACGCATTTTACTTAGAAATAACCTAGTTCCACTTGTACCTCTAGATTTTTAGTGTGCAGGTGGATAATGATGAATTCCAGGCCCCGAGGCGACAAATCAACACTTTTACAAAACTTCCATTTCGCCGCGGGAATCAACTCCAAGATAAAAGGCCAATGACCACGAAATCCAACACAAAGAAGGCCACAAGCAACCGGAACAAAGACCAACATCCAGTGGGGGAGCCAATCGCCAAAGCCCAGCCCAGGAGGGGCCAGGACCAGCTCGGCCGAACCCACCAGGGTGGTTCGGCCGAACCGGTCCGGTGGCCCCCCGGCCCACTTTTCTCTCGGCGGTTTGCCCACCGCCTCCGGAGGTCGGTTCCACGCGCATTAAATGCCACCGACCTACGAAACCGCCTCCAGGAGCCGACCTTTCAAGCCTATATAAGGAGGGGTACCCCCCCTCCTTAACACACACACAACAACACAAGGATCATTCTCTCCTCACACTAGAAGTTTAGAGGCTTTCTAGGTAGTGCTAGGCTTAGTAGTGGGCTGCCTCATTGCTCCCAAGGTCTTGTGGAGAATTGGGTATAGCTCTTGTATCCTCTCTTTGTAAGACTTGATCTTTTATATATGGAATACTTTCGTTTATATCCTTGTCATGAGCTTGACAGAGTAGTCATGATCTTGCTTGATCGTTCATCGTTCGTTCATATGAGTTCATCGTTCGTTCTTCGTTCTTCATTAATAGAAGATGAACACATATCGAATGTTCTTCGTTCGTTCATACTTGATCATCGATTACTCTTGATCTTACTTGGTTGATTGCCGTTCGTCGCTCATTCTTGAGCGACGAACGCCTTTGCATGACTTAGTGCTAGCTTTGATCCTTTCGTCTCGGCTTATGCTAGTTAGACTAGTGTTCTTATGAATAGGCTTCGGGTTCATCGTCCCGCAAGGGTGCTCTAGATTTACCACCATGTCGATCCGTAGGGTTGGGGTGCCTCGAGGGATCTAGAGTTGTGGTTAGTGACGCCGGCATGGTGTCGGGGTTATCTACCCACCTTTGAATGTGCTTCGTGTCCCACGGTTTGTAGAGGTAGGTGACAAGAAGTGACAGCCTTGTCATCCAAAGTAATCCTCCACGTTCGGGCATGGCATAGGAGTCTAAAAGGCCGGAGTCGCGAGGCGGACCTCGCGTAAGACGGATCTCCCGATGATGCCTAGGCATTAGACGCTTGCTTGCGCTTGCATGATCTTGGATGTTAGGTAGAAGCTGCGCACTCATATGAATGTTGTATCATTAGGAGTAGTGGTCTCGCTAGTCTAGTTTAGCTTTATCTAGGATTGCCTCTATCCCTTTTATTAGAGAATGCATTGCCTTGGTGTGTGTCACACTATCCTCAACTTATTGCTCCTAACCCCCGCATTGGAATGTGATTACTTCATCATTCTTTTGTAACACCATGAGCATAAGTACTCTTATCAACCATGTCTTCCTTTGGGAAAATATAAATACGATACCCTTGAATACTCTCGGGTGAAATGCTACAACGGGTTATCCGTCCGCTTGCGGATATTCATGACCCACCTTATAATACATATCTAGTACTTGTACCGGATGTGGATTATTTGGTTAAATAGTGCAAGTGACTTAAACCCTTGGCTCTCCCGCGGTCACGTGTTTCTTTCCGCGTGACCTTAAGAGATGCCAACACCGGATCCGCGCCGCCACGCCGCCGCCTCGTCGGGGCGGCCGGATCCGCGCCGCCACACCGCCGCCTCATCGGGGCAGCCGGATCCGTGCCGCCACGCTCCCGCGCCGGACGATGCAGCCGGATACGGGCCGCCGCGCAGCTGCATCCACGCTCGCCGGCGCCGGAGGGTGCGGGCTGGATCCGCGCCCCGCTCGCCGCGTCGCCGCCACCGCCGAAGAGGGCGGCTGGATTCGCGCCCTGTGCGCCGCGTCGCCGCCACCGCCGAAGGGGCGGCCGGATCCGCGCCGCTACGCGCCCGCGCCCCCATGCACTCGCTGCCGCCGCCGCGGCGGAGCCGACGAGAGAAGGGTGGAGAGAGGAGGGGCGCGAGAGGAGGGGCTGCAGGACTCGGGGCGGGAGTTGTGGCGTGTGTAGGGGTGGCGGCGGCCGGCAAGAGATGAGGGAGGCAAGAGATGGAGGGAGGCTTCCTTTTATTTGGTGTAAAACTAGGGTTAGGGGAAGTGGGCTGGGCCTTTTTTTAACGGCGGGTCAGTAATGTGGCCCGCCGCTAAAAATCACCGTGATTTTTAGCGACGGGTCACGATAGTCGGCGCAGCTTACTCGTTTTTTGGTGCCGTCGCCATAGTGAGTGATTGTGGTAGTGGGACTCTAGAAACAGCCTGCACCAAAAGGGACGCTCCGATCGCATACAAAGTCCGTTTTGGACGTTCTTTATATGGATGGAAAGACAATTTGATGGCCTTTCCAATGGATCTAGTCCCATGTCAAAAGTCCGCCGAGGCGTCGGGAATCGCCGAAATAAGAAGACATCCGAAACCGTCCCGGTGTTGCACCATCGTCTTTCGGCCTTTGGGCCGTGTAATTTGTTGAGCCCACTTAGGGCTGCGTCCGGGGTGGTATGGATGACCCTAGGGTCTTCATAAGCAGCCGCCGCCCCTTCTTTAGGGTTTGAGTTTTGTTTAGTTTGAGTTTTTCGGAGAGAAACTACGATTGCATCATTGTAACTCGTGGCGACAAGTCCTTTTACTGTGATCCAGGGCCCCTGTTCTTGTTCTCCTCAACCGTGGCGATTAATCCTTTCGAACCGAGTGCTAGAACTCTTTTAATTCCGAGTGTCAATTCCTATTTGCAATTTCAGATTGCGTGTTTATCCCTTCTTGTTTGTGTTCTCGATTAGCTTGCAGGAAAAGCCTTCTCGACGAGGTCAATCAAGTTATGCTTGGTTGATAACCAACGAGGCAGTGGTGTGTGACACCCCGTGTCACTAAAAGCTTCTCCATCACTGCATCGGAGATGAGTTTTCAACACGAAGTTTAAACAAAACGGATCAATAAAGGTCAAAAGTTAAAGTTGGCAAAAATATGCATTTCCTCAAGAAAAGTATATGCATATTATATTTTTATTGGATTGGGTATAATGAGAGGAAATTATGAGGAATTTACTGGAAATTTTCAAAAAGGATAAAAGCCCATTTAAGTAAAGATTAAACCCCAAGTCAGCTGTATTGTGGATTTTTTATAAATTTTTCGGAGCAGAATTGGATCTTTGGTCAATAAGGAAATTTGCTCAGAATGTTTTGGAGTACACCCTGGAATTTTGTCATATTTTTCTGCAGCTTAGAAATGGAGTTTAAAATTAAATTATAGAGTGAGGGCTTTTCTGCAAAATGGCGAGATTATCCAATCGTTCCTGATCTCTCACGGCTCTCTCTCTCTGCACGCTCTCTCAGCCCCGCCGGCTGCTCGCGCTCGATCCTTCGCTGCTGTCGTGCTCTCTCCAGCGCCCGCCACGCAGCAGGCTGCTGCCACGCCACCCCACCATCCGACCGGATAAAGCCAAGTTGTAGTTCCTTTCCCTCTCTCTCGCTCAGTTGCACGCACAGACGCCGCCACCCGTCACCACTGCCGCATCGCTGCTCGGCCAGCTCGCTCCACCCCAGCGCGAGCCACCACCACCGGTGGATGCGCCACGCCGTACTAGAACTCCAGGAGAAAACCTCATCCCCATCCGTGGCCTGAGCTAGAAGAATTTCGAAGTTTTCTTCTCCCACGCCATTAGCGAACGACGTCGACGCCGCGGAGAAATTCGCCCTCTCTGGTGAGCTTCCTTGTCCAATTCGTGGCCCATATGCTCGCAACCTATCTCTCTTCCTCCCTGGAAGCTCTCATCAAGTTTCGTGCGCAGGTTGTCGTGAATTCAGCCGTTTTTCCCAAGTCCGACCGCCGCCGTTCTTCACCTCGCCGGCGAGCTCACCTTTCTGGCCATCTCCAAGGCTTACTACTCTCGTGCCGCTGTTGCTCATCCTCCGTTGGTGCTTATGAGAGTTGTTTCCCCAATTTTAGTGGCCTATGTTATGCGCACGTCGTCGCCGAATCTTGCCGACGGCCGCCGCTTGCCGTGGACCCATCTCCGGCCGCCCCATGCCGCCGGTGACCTCACCAAAGTGTTTGCCGTGTCTCACTGGCCCCGTAGCTATGTTTTCGTCAAGTTTGGACCCCGTTCGGCCAACTCCGGTCGCCGCTCCGGCGAGCCGCCGCCGCCGTCCGGCCGTCGACCACCATGGCCACATGACTGACCTCACAGCCCCGGATTTCCGTGTGGCCACAGCCACTGCCAATCCCAAATCGTGTAACACCCGGTGTGGCCGCGTCCTGATTGGTCGAGTTCATCAATTATTCCTGTTTCCGAAATAAAAATCCAGAAAATCGTATTACCTCCCAAAAATCATATCTTTTGATTCCGAACTCCAAATTGACTCAATCCAAGTTTGTTGGATTCCTTGTTTCATGCTCTAGCCTCTTGTTCTGTTGAACATCAGAAATTCTTCATGGTTTTTCCTAGATTTATCAGAACATCCAAAACACTAGTTAATTCATAATTAATTCCTTGTTTATGCTAAAATTGCAAACCCAACTTTATTAGTTTAGTTTTGATCTGCTCTATCTGCTAGAGTAATGTTTTGATACTGTTTATGCATGTGTACATGATGGTAGCTAATTTGCGCATAACATCTTTCATAATTATAAGTCACATAAAATGATAGGTTCACTTCAAAATAAATTTTATATTTGTATGCATATGTCTTCAAGAACCATGTTTGTAATTTAGCTATGTTTGTATCATCGACATTTGCATCATCATACCTTTGCATCGTCTGCATTCATCGCTATTGACACATGGTTAATTTAGGAAACGACGAAGTGTCGGTCCAGGATCTTCGGAAGGAATCGACACAAGAACCGGCACCGAAGTTGCTAACATTTCCACCGTGGCACAAGGCAAGCCCCGGTGCATCCTCCTAGTTTTTAAATGTTTTTCCTTTCAGTATAACACTACTAGATGTCTAGGGTGTTTGTGCATTAAGTGTAGGTGATGTTTGAAACCCACCTGCATTGTTTCCCGATATGACCTATGTTAGTGATATACTGGTACAGGTAGTTCGATAGAAAACTGGCTATGCTTACATCATAAGTTTATTGGTATAATTTGCTTAAGTGTACTCGGAGCATGAAGGCTTCGAGACTTGGAAATTAATGAATCCGAAAATGCTAATCTTGAGACCGAACGAGTCCGTGTGGGAAAGAGCGAAGGCAAGGGCCTGGAGAGGGCTTGTCTCGCAAGGTGACAGATCGTTCGTGTAAATAACTAAAAGTTGAGACGTGGACGGGCCCTGTAGGTGAAAGGGCAAGTGCATGTGCCTTCGAAGGACATGGCTTGCAAGGTTGTAGCCCCGTCTGTCGTCGGTTAAGGACCGTGTCGTTGTTGGCCCCGCTTGAGCAAGTATTGAACAGATCCGAGTGCATGCTAGTTTTATGGGAACTAGTAAACCTACGTAACCTTAATAGCTTGCAATGGCGTAGGTTACCCGAATCCTTGGTCGTAGGATCCGTTGGGGTGGACAGGTTCACGAGGTACCGTGGAACGGCTGCCCACTCGAGGATTTGGACCCTACAAAGTTGTAGGATGTCATGGTGAACGGTTGATATACGTGTTCTTAAATGATGCGTATGTCGTGTACCTCGGGTTTTCCCAGCTGGTGATAAATCGATGCGTATCGCTGTCCCTCGCAGATAATGAGTACCGCTTGTGAACCGAGTCACATCGTAGTAACAACTTGAACGAAGCTTTGGATAATTATGGTTGCGTGTGATGGTTTTTACTTATGCTTTACAGTATTTATATCTTTCTTGATGCTAATATCATTGTTATTTGTGTACAAGTTATTAAATGCTAAAATCATGAAAGTAAGGATCAATGGCTTAGTCATCTGTTTTATTATCAAAACCAGCTACATCCTCCGAGCCTTGCATGTCTAGGCGTCGGCCTTAGAGTGCCATGTTGACGGGTCGATCTTGCTGAGCTCTAGTTGCTCATGCTTTGTGCCTTTGTTGTTTTGTTTCAGGTGATGCATTAGATTGCCCTGTTGGTGTTATGCCCTGGGATATGCAGATTCCGAGGGCTGGACTTCCCATCGGGAGCCTAGTCTGCCGCAAGTAATGTGCTTGGCTACGTGATAATCCGTATGGGCTCGGATTTATCACCTTTTGCTGTATAATATCGTCGAGACGTATCAACGTTATGTTTGCTTCCGCACCTTTTCTAAACTTGAACTTGTTAAACTTCCGTTGCTTTGAACTTAATAAACTACGATGTAAATTATGAAGTTATTTTCTCTGTTGTAATATAAAGTTGGCCAGTTGTTGTATTATCAAGTGTCCGCTTAAACAGACACCTCGGGAATCACGATCCGTGGGTCGGTCTCAGTTGCAGCTGGTATCGGAGCCAATTCCATGGTAATACAACAACTACGACATATTTTGAAAACTACGTCGTATTTACGAGTGAGGATACGTTAGTATGCCCGGTATAAGGATGTTAGAGTTGGTGGCAAAAACTAACATTGGGTTATGATTGTTTAAATATTTGCAACTACGGAATCTTCAACGAAGGTACGTGCGTGGGCCGACACGCGGATATCGGTGTCCGTTCCCGCAGACGTCTACGGGACCTCCTTTGGCTCGTGGGATACCACGGGACGATCCTTTCCCATGGATCGTTACTAGTAGAACTGCTTTTATTTTCGTAGTTTCTTTTGAATTTGATGTATTGTTTCGAAATGGATCTTCGCGGGTACACTAACCACGTTAGTGTGTTGTGTATCGAAAACTTAGATTAACTTACGTGGTTGAGTACGGGTCGCCACCGAAGTTTCGTTTACCGCTAAGACGGAAGTACTATTTTCTTTTGAGTGAGGAACGGTTAGGTTTAAAAATAAAACTTGCATCATGGCATGGCATAAAATAACTGAACTAAAATATGCCTTATCTCACTTTTCAACCTCCCGATTGCTATTCGAAAAACAAATTGAAATAATCAAGAACCTAAAATTTGATTTAAGGATGTCCTAAAAATTTCAAGTTCTGATCTTGATTTTGTTCCAAATCCTATCCTTGGAAATCCTCGTAATTGATCTCGAATGTCTTGAAAGATCTTCAACTTCGTTATCAGTTTGCTATTCTGAAATTTCATTGTCATGTACATTGATTTTCCTAAAAGGATTGTGTTGGTCTATAAGGAGTAAGGAATTAATGTACATCCACAATTTTATTTCAGCATGGTGAACACTCGCAATCGCTCCGAGGCCGAGAGTTCTCGACAAGGAGCTCACCACAATGCACCTCCACCGCCACCACCAGCTACATTGGAACAGATTCTCGCCATGTTGCTTGAATCAAGGCGAGAAGACACTGGATTGCTCGGAGAAATAGCTCGGAACTCAAGCCGCAATGGTGGACGTCGTGACGATCATCCACGACAAAGTACTTATCAAGATTTTCTGTCAACTCATCCGGTACAATTTGAGCGTGCCAACGAGCCCTCGGATGCTGATCATTGGCTCCGTGGCATAGAGTCCAAGTTTGGATTGTTGCAGTGCACCAACGCACGAAGCCTCTCTTCGCAGCACAGCTACTACAAGGACCCGCCGAGTGCTTGGTGGGCGAATTATCCGGCTTCTCTTCCGGAAGGACACATAGTGCGGTGGGATGAATTCAAAACTGCCTTTCGTGCTCGTTATATTCCTGTCGCATTGATGGAAAGAAAGCTGCAAGAATTTCAAGATTTGAAACAAGGAGGGAGGACCGTTCTTGAGTATACCGAGAAGTTCAATCATTTAGCCCAATATGCTCCTCTTTATGTGGACACTCGAAGAAAAGAAGCGTGCTGCCTTCCGAAGGGGCATGAACCCCGTGTTAAAGGAGAAATTAACTTGGCAGTCCACTGGAACTTTTAATGATCCGGTTAATGCAGCTATCATTCAGGAGGATGCTCGGCGCGAAGTGCTAGCCGATGAGCGCAAGAGGAAGGCTCCACCAAGTGGTACACCTCCCGGTCCTCCACGAAGTATCGTCCGGTGTACACTTCACCCATCGGACAACGCTTTCGGGCGGCACCTCGAGCAACAATATTCTCGCCCGCCACAGCAAGGTTATGCTAGGCCACCCCGAGCAGCAGCAGTATGCTCAACGTGCACCACCTCAACAGCAAGCAAATCAGCTCGCGCGTAGTGTTCCTCAAGTTGGGCGGAATAATCCTAAAGGGTGTTACAATTGTGGTCAAACTGGTCATTTCATCAATAGTTGTCCATTTCCAAAGAAGAATGGTAACGAGCGATCGCAAGGGCAAGCTGCAATTCAACAACGAGGTTCTTCTAACGGGATCGGCCGTGTGAACTTCACAAGTCCGGATGACATCCCCGAAGGTGAACTCTGTTCTTGCGGGTATGTTCTCGCTACATCTTCGCCCAGCTTGTCATTTTGTTCGACTCGAGTGCTTCTCATAATTTTGTTAGCCGATCATGCATTCGAAGGCATAACCTATCTACCTATACCACTAAAAATCCTTATACTATTCGATCTCCTGGTGGTCAAATTCATGCTGATCAAATCCTAGGAAAGGCACCGGTGGAATTGAATCGGAAGGTGTATTCCACCAACTTTATTATGCTAGAGCAGCAAGAGATAGATCTTATTTTAGGTATGCAATGGATGACTTTTCATAAGGCTTTACTAGACATTGCCCCTCGCATTGTTCATTTGAATTCTCCAATTCATGGACCGGATTCCATTCCTTTGAGTCCGGTTCCAACCAAAAGTCTTGTCGTCCATCATCTCGAAGAAAAATCCTTGGAAAATATTCCCATTATTCGCGAATTTCCGGATGTATTCCCCGATGATCTTCCTGGTCTTCCTCCCGACCGCGATGTTGAATTCAAAATCGAACTCCAACCGGAACGTCTCCGGTTTCTCGACAGCCGTATAAGATGGCACATAATGAGTTGAAAGAGCTGAAAGTCCAACCGAAGGATTTGTTGGACAAAGGGTACATACGCCCAAGCTCGTCACCTTGGGGTTGTCCTGCTATGTTCGTGAAGAAGAAGGACAAAAGTCTACGCCTTGTCGTCGATTATCGACCGCTGAATGAAGTGACCATCAAGAATAAATATCCATTACCCCGTATTGACATTCTATTTGATCAATTGGTTGGTGCAAAAGTGTTTTCAAAGATTGATCTTCGTTCGGGGTACCATCGGATCAAGATTCGAGAAGAAGATATTCCGAAGACTGCCTTCTCTACTAGATATGGTCTTTATGAGTATCTAGTAATGTCCTTTGGATTAACCAACGCTCCGGCCTACTTCATGTATTTGATGAACTCGGTGTTCATGCCGGAGCTGGATAAGTTTGTAGTGGTCTTCATTGATGATATTCTCATATACTCCAAGGATAAGGAAGAGCATGCCGAACATCTTCGGATTATACTACAACGCTTACGGGATCATAAGTTATATGCCAAGTTTAGCAAGTGTGAATTTTGGTTGGATCGAGTTCCATTCCTTGGTCATGTGGTCTCAAGTGAAGGCATTGCTGTTGACCCTGGAAAGGTTCGGGATGTATTGAATTGGAAACAACCAAAGTCCTGTCTCACAAATTCGAAGTTTTCTTGGACTAGCGGGTTATTATCGGCGTTTCATCCCCAATTTTTCACAGCTAGCACAACCTATCACAAAGCTACTGAAGAAGGAAGTGAAGTTTGAATGGAATAACCAATGTGAAGAAGCTTTTCAGAATTTGAAGAAGTTGCTAACCACTTGCTCCCGTTTTGGTTCAACCGGACATCACTAAATCCTTTGATGTGTATTGTGATGCATCCAGTACGGGACTTGGATGCGTTCTTATGCAAGAAGGCCGTGTCATTGCTTACGCATCTCGGCAATTACGTAAGCATGAAGAACACTACCCTACACATGATTTGGAGTTAGGCTGCGGTGATACTAGCACTCAAGATTTGGCGACACTATTTGCTCGGTAATCTGGTGCATATCTACACGGACCACAAGAGTCTTAAGTATATATTCACGCAATCGGATCCGAACATGCGCCGGAGAAGATGGTTAGAGTTAATAAAAGACTATGAGTTGGAAGTACATTATCATCCTGGTAAAGCTAATGTTGTTGCCGACGCATTGAGTCGTAAAGAGCATTGCAATAATTTGGTGCTACAATTGATGCACAACAATGAAGATGTTTCTACTACTCGAACCCAAGTACACACATTATACCTATGGCAGCTATTCACAATTTGGCGGTCCATTCAACTATCGAGAGAAGAAGTAATTGCTGCTCGGAAAAAGGATCCGGGTATGGCTCATATTCGAAAGAAAATTCAAGATGGCAAGGCAACATGCTTTCGACAAGATAATAATGGTGCTCTATGGTTTAACGATCGATTGGTTGTTCCTAAGGATTTTAAACTCCGTCGTAAGATTCTCGATGAAGCACACCAATCAAAGTATTCGATTCATCCTGGTAGTAACAAAATGTATCAAGGATTAAGAGAAAGTTTTTGGTGGACTAGGATGAAACGAGAAGTTGCTCGCTACGTCGCCGAGTGTGATACTTGTCAAAGGATCAAGGCGGACCATTTGAAGAAAGCGGGTCTTCTGCAACCATTAAGTATTCCTGCTTGGAAGTGGGATGACATTAGTATGGATTTCATTGTTGGTTTTCCTCGCACGACTCGTAAGCATGACTCCATCCGGGTTGTTGTTGACCGACTCACTAAGTCAGCTCATTTCATACCGATCAACACTTGCTACTCGGTTCGCCGATATGCCGAACTTTATATCTCCAGGATTTTATGCTTACATGGTGTGCCCAAGACAATTATTTCAGATCGAGGTTCCCAATTTGTGGCAAGATTTTGGGAACAACTTCATGCATCTTTGGGTACTAAGTTAATTCGCGAGTTCAGACTTATCACCCAACTATCGACGGACAAACCGAGCGTGTCAATCAGATTTTGGAAGACATGCTTAGGGCTTGTGTTTTAAAACATGGAGGTAATTGGGATGAATATCTGCACTCTCGTCGAGTTCTCTTACAACAACGGTTATCAAGAGAGTGCGGGTATGACGCCATTTGAAGCCTTATATGGACGCAGTTGTCGAACCCCTCTAAATTGGTCGAGTCCGGAGAAAGAGTCACCTTTGGACCAGATCTAGTACAACAAGTCGAAGAAAAGGTTCGGGTTATTCAGGCCAATTTAAAGGCTGCCAAGCAACGTCGGGAGATGTATGCAAATAAGCGTCGTCGACCCCTTACCTTTGACAAGGACGATTATGTCTATCTACGAGTATCTCCTATGAGGGGCATTCAACGTTTTGGTATAAAAGGAAAATTGGCACCTCGTTATATTGGACCGTTCAAAATATTGGAACAATGTGGACCGGTAGCTTATAAACTGGAATTGCCAATCAAATTATCCGGAGTACACAACATTTTTCACGTATCCCAATTGAAGAAGTGTCTCAAGCCTCCAGTGGACATTATTTTGGAAGATGTTGAACGATTACAACCTCGATCTCACTTACTCCGAGTACCCAGTAAAAGTGCTCGATGAGAAGGACCGCGTCACTCGAAACGAAAGCTCAAATTCTATAAGGTTCAATGGAACAATCACTCGAAGATGAAGCTACCGGGAAACAACGAGAATTTCTTCGGACCCATTATCCAGGATTTCTTTGTCAATTTTCGGGTATGAAGCGATAATGTATTCACTTTCTTTAGTCCGCTTTAAATCTCGGGACGAGATTTCTTTAAGGAGGGAGGGTTGTGACACCCCGTGTCACTAAAAGCTTCTCCATCACTGCATCGAGAGATGAGTTTTCAACACGAAGTTTAAACAAAACGGATCAATAAAGGTCAAAAGTTAAGGCTGGCAAAAATATGCATTTCCTCAAGAAAAGTATATGCATATTATATTTTTATTGGATTGGGTATAATGAGAGGAAATTATGAGGAATTTACTGGAAATTTTCAAAAAGGATAAAAGCCCATTTAAGTAAAGATTAAACCCCAAGTCAGCTGTATTGTGGATTTTTTATAAATTTTTCGGAGCAGAATTGGATCTTTGGTCAATAAGGAAATTTGCTCAGAATGTTTTGGAGTACACCCTGGAATTTTGTCATATTTTTCTGCAGCTTAGAAATGGAGTTTAAAATTAAATTATAGAGTGAGGGCTTTTCTGCAAAATGGCGAGATTATCCAATCGTTCCTGATCTCTCACGGCTCTCTCTCTCTGCACGCTCTCTCAGCCCCGCCGGCTGCTCGCGCTCGATCCTTCGCTGCTGTCGTGCTCTCTCCAGCGCCCGCCACGCAGCAGGCTGCTGCCACGCCACCCCACCATCCGACCGGATAAAGCCAAGTTGTAGTTCCTTTCCCTCTCTCTCGCTCAGTTGCACGCACAGACGCCGCCACCCGTCACCACTGCCGCATCGCTGCTCGGCCAGCTCGCTCCACCCCAGCGCGAGCCACCACCACCGGTGGATGCGCCACGCCGTACTAGAACTCCAGGAGAAAACCTCATCCCCATCCGTGGCCTGAGCTAGAAGAATTTCGAAGTTTTCTTCTCCCACGCCATTAGCGAACGACGTCGACGCCGCGGAGAAATTCGCCCTCTCTGGTGAGCTTCCTTGTCCAATTCGTGGCCCATATGCTCGCAACCTATCTCTCTTCCTCCCTGGAAGCTCTCATCAAGTTTCGTGCGCAGGTTGTCGTGAATTCAGCCGTTTTTCCCAAGTCCGACCGCCGCCGTTCTTCACCTCGCCGGCGAGCTCACCTTTCTGGCCATCTCCAAGGCTTACTACTCTCGTGCCGCTGTTGCTCATCCTCCGTTGGTGCTTATGAGAGTTGTTTCCCCAATTTTAGTGGCCTATGTTGTGCGCACGTCGTCGCCGAATCTTGCCGACGGCCGCCGCTTGCCGTGGACCCATCTCCGGCCGCCCCATGCCGCCGGTGACCTCACCAAAGTGTTTGCCGTGTCTCACTGGCCCCGTAGCTATGTTTTCGTCAAGTTTGGACCCCGTTCGGCCAACTCCGGTCGCCGCTCCGGCGAGCCGCCGCCGCCGTCCGGCCGTCGACCACCATGGCCACATGACTGACCTCACAGCCCCGGATTTCCGTGTGGCCACAGCCACTGCCAATCCCAAATCGTGTAACACCCGGTGTGGCCGCGTCCTGATTGGTCGAGTTCATCAATTATTCCTGTTTCCGAAATAAAAATCCAGAAAATCGTATTACCTCCCAAAAATCATATCTTTTGATTCCGAACTCCAAATTGACTCAATCCAAGTTTGTTGGATTCCTTGTTTCATGCTCTAGCCTCTTGTTCTGTTGAACATCAGAAATTCTTCATGGTTTTTCCTAGATTTATCAGAACATCCAAAACACTAGTTAATTCATAATTAATTCCTTGTTTATGCTAAAATTGCAAACCCAACTTTATTAGTTTAGTTTTGATCTGCTCTATCTGCTAGAGTAATGTTTTGATACTGTTTATGCATGTGTACATGATGGTAGCTAATTTGCGCATAACATCTTTCATAATTATAAGTCACATAAAATGATAGGTTCACTTCAAAATAAATTTTATATTTGTATGCATATGTCTTCAAGAACCATGTTTGTAATTTAGCTATGTTTGTATCATCGACATTTGCATCATCATACCTTTGCATCGTCTCGCATTCATCGCTATTGACACATGGTTAATTTAGGAAACGACGAAGTGTCGGTCCAGGATCTTCGAAGGAATCGACACAAGAACTGGCACCGAAGTTGCTAACATTTCCACTGTGGCACAAGGCAAGCCCCGGTGCATCCTCCTAGTTTTTAAATGTTTTTCCTTTCAGTATAACACTACTAGATGTCTAGGGTGTTTGTGCATTAAGTGTAGGTGATGTTTGAAACCCACCTGCATTGTTTCCCGATATGACCTATGTTAGTGATATACTCGGTACAGGTAGTTCGATAGAAAACTGGCTATCCTTACATCATAAGTTTACCGGTATAATTTGCTTAAGTGTACTCGGAGCATGAAGGCTTCGAGACTTGGAAATTAATGAATCGAAAATGCTAATCTTGAGACCGAACGAGTCCGTGTGGGAAAGAGCGAAGGCAAGGGCCCGGAGAGGGCTTGTCTCGCAAGGTGGCAGATCGTTCGTGTAAATAACTAAAAGTTGAGACGTGGACGGGCCCTGTAGGTGAAAGGGCAAGTGCATGTGCCTTCGAGAGGACATGGCTTGCAAGGTTGTAGCCCCGTCTGTCGTCGGTTAAGGACCGTGTCGTTGTTGGCCCTGCTTGAGCAAGTATTGAACAAGTACCGAGTGCATGCTAGTTTTATGGGAACTAGTAAACCTACGTAACCTTAATAGCTTGCAATGGCGTAGGTTACCCGAATCCTTGGTCGTAGGATCCGTTGGGGTGGACAGGTTCACGAGGTACCGTGGAACGGCTGCCCACTCGAGGATTTGGACCCTACAAAGTTGTAGGATGTCATGGTGAACGGTTGATATACGTGTTCTTAAATGATGCGTATGTCGTGTACCTCGGGTTTTCCCAGCTGGTGATAAATCGATGCGTATCGCTGTCCCTCGCAGATAATGAGTACCGCTTGTGAACCGAGTCACATCGTAGTAACAACTTGAACGAAGCTTTGGATAATTATGGTTGCGTGTGATGGTTTTTACTTATGCTTTACGAGTATTTATATCTTTCTTGATGCTAATATCATTGTTATTTGTGTACAAGTTATTAAATGCTAAAATCATGAAAGTAAGGATCAATGGCTTAGTCGCTGTTTTATTATCAAAACCAGCTACATCCTCTCGAGCCTTGCATGTCTAGGCGTCGGCCTTAGAGTGCCATGTTGACGGGTCGATCTTGCTTGAGCTCTAGTTGCTCATGCTTTGTGCCTTTGTTGTTTTGTTTCAGGTGATGCATTAGATTGCCCTGTTGGTGTTATGCCCTGGGATATGCAGATTCCGGAGGGCTGGACTTCCCACTGGGAGCCTAGTCTGCCGCGAGTAATGTGCTTGGCTACGTGATAATCCGTATGGGCTCGGATTTATCACCTTTTGCTGTATAATATCGTCGAGACGTATCAACGTTATGTTTGCTTCCGCACCTTTTCTAAACTTGAACTTGTTAAACTTCCGTTGCTTTGAACTTAATAAACTCGATGTAAATTATGAAGTTATTTTCTCTGTTGTAATATAAAGTTGGCCGGTTGTTGTATTATCAAGTGTCCGCTTAAACAGACACCTCGGGAATCACGATCCGTGGGTCGGTCCGTTGCATGGTGTAGCGGTTGCATGATCAAATCATGTTGATTTGAAGCCGAACCGTCAACGTCGAGTTCTCCAAATTCGAGTTTACCGCCCTCTACCTCTCGGAAGATCGCCTAGATCATATCGAGTGGTATCGGATTCCGGGTTGCCCATGAGGTGCTCGTGCTATCCTTTAGATTAGTTTTTGTTCATCACCTATTGTCCACAAAAAGCCAAGAAAAAATTTACACTTTCCGCTGTCCTACCGCCCTTTGTGTCTTGCAATTCGATTATAGATTGCTTTGTTGAGTTTGTGTCCGTGGTCGAGTCTTGTTGTTGGTTTTAGATTGTGTTTTGTCGTCGTAGTATAACGTGCTCCTTGCTGTTGATTCCACCGCTGTCACATCCACCTTCACTAGATTACAAGTCGTGCCACCCTACTCGTCGACTTGCCCTCGCTAGCCGTCTTGTGTGAATTCTCTCCGCGCAAGCCCTAGATAGGTTGCGGGCCGCTTTGTGTTTTTGCCCTACTTCGCTGCCCCCTTTGTTTCATCATCCGGCAAATACCTAGCTTAGTTCATATCATCTTTTAGCTTTGTTTTTGCTATGATTCAGATAAGGAAGCTTTTCCCGTTTCGTCGTTGTGATCGTCGAGTTGTGCTGGCCAAAAACTATAGGTTGACATACCTTCGAGTAAAACAGGCATAACTTTTCGCTCGTTGCTCCATTTTGGCTGAAATTTTTACGGCGGATTCTTGACAAGATGTTGAGGTGCCCTCGTCAAAAAATTAAAAAAAAATCGAGGAAAAATAGAAAAACTCGCTTGAAGTTTCTGCACGCTTTTTGGCATAGTTGTTTGATTTTCTATATGCGACATCTTAACTCTGTTTGAGTTTTCAATTCTTGTGGTTCCATCTTTGGTGGTAAGTGTTCGAGAGAAAAATAAGAAAAAAATTATTGAAAAAAAGAAAAGTCAGAACACCTAAGATTTGCACTAGTGATTATTGTTGAAATATTTACAAAACTACCATTGTGTGTAATTGTGCTTGGTTCTTTGAGCTTTCTCCATTGCTTTTGTTTCATCTTGTTGTGCTACGTCTAGGAACACGTCTTAGCCAGCAATTCGACTTGTGCTTTGGATACTTAATGAACTTAGCTTATCAAGTTTCGATTTTTGCTAATCCCTCGTTGTCTTTGAAGCCTACCTATAGCTCCACATACATACTTCGTCAAGCATAGGTTTTATCTTTGCAACTCGTTACACCCAAGCTCCACAAGTTACCATCTTGTTGCTTTGGTAAGAACACTTGTAAGACGGTGGTAAGCCGTTTTCTGTTTTGCTTTCCACTCTTCATAAATCCCAGTAGTTGTTAGTTGGTTAGGGATAATACTTTTGTGTTGTCTTTTGTTGTCTTCTAACAATGACATGTTCTTCATATCCACCAACATATGATGGTGTAGGTGCCGATGAGTACATTGCGTGGCAAATTGCTATTGATAACATCTTTGCAACTCGCTTCATGTATCCTAGGTGAAAGGTTAGAAATGTAGCTAGTGTTTTGCGACAATTAGCTTTAGCTTGGTGGGATTCTTTATGTGATTTTGATAAACCTCAAAATTGGAATGATATGAAAATTCTTACGAGAGAAATTTTTGTTAACCCACCATCAACCTTGACTTCATATGATGAGGCGAATAATTTAGAGGATAAACCCATTGTTGTGTCTTTTGCCCCTCCTAATTTTTGCAGGATGCTGAACAAAAGGAAGAGGACAAGGACCATGGAAGAAATGAGGAGCTCACGACCTCATATGCAAATTCAAAACCATCAATTCTTAGTGTACTTATCACTCCCGTTGAGGACACAGTACTCGCCATGGTACTACACTCACAAAAGGTGAGACTTATATTGATATGCAGAATTTTTCCATAAATCATGCTATCTTAGAGCAATTGTTAGTGGAACCGTCTCTAAATTTATCGTTGTCACATGATGATTTGCTTGGTGTTCCTTGTGATAAATCTGAATTATTTGATAATGCTTCGGTTTTACATGCTTTGGACCCAAATATTATTGCTGAACATAATCTTGGTGTGCATATTTCTAGTGCAAATGATGAGGTCAAACTGTTGTCTTCTTTGCAAACATTGGGTTACATTGAATTTTCTGATTTGTGTAATCTCGATAGTTTGGTGGAGAAACTTTTCCAATATGCTGATTTGCCTTGGTTTGATGAACATACATATCATGTTGTTGGAAATTATGACAACAAAGGACAATATTTGATTCATAGTGTACATACGTAGCAATATGAATTATCCTTTTGTTGTGCACGGTCATGATCGATTAGAGGACAGCCATACTGCATATTTTAGTCCACGTTCCTCTAGTTCTATTTTCATGAAGCAAATTTATGATAAAGAAGGGGAGACTTTCTCGTTACTACCTATGCTTGTTTGTACTAATCTTTTACAGGGTTGTATTGACAAACATGGTGTGCTTGATGTAACTGTTATGCGAGGTCAAGCTATTGTGGTTCCCTTTGTTTTTGCCACCCGGTTCTTCTTTGTGTTGTGCAGGATCGGTTGCATGTACAATCGACGCCGAGGACGACTTTTCATCAAGAAGGGGAGGATGATGTGGACATGACAACCATTCATATATCCATGACTGGTGCATGGAGTGTAAACGAAGGAGTCCATAAAAGGTTTCTAAGACATGAAGGAGGTTTGATGTTAATCCAATTCAAGTCCCCAAGGTGGAGGCCCAAATCAACTCAAGTTCGAGTCTGTCTTGGACTCCGAACGCACTGCACCAAAAGGGATGCCCCGGTCGCATACGAAGTCTGTTTTGAACGTTCTTTATATGGATAGAAAGATAATTTGATGGCCTTTCCAATGGATCTAGTCCCATGTCAAAATTGGCCCGAGGCGTCGGGAATCACCAAAATAAGAAGACGTCCGAGAACCGTCCCGGTGTTGCACCACCGTCTTTTGGCCTTTGCGCCGTGAGCCCACTTAGGGCTGCATCCAGGGGTGGTATGGATGAACCTAGGGTATTCATAAGCAGCCGCCGCCCTTCCTTAGGGTTTGGGTTTTGTTTAGTTCGAGTTTTTCAGAGAGAAACTACGATTATCATTGCAATTGTGGCGACAAGTCCTTTTACTCAACTAATTTTCTGCAATGGTGATTATATTGAGAGGTTTTCAGGTCCAAAATAATGACCATTATTTTTTTCTCAACTAACGGCCATTAGTTCAAGGGTAGTTTAGTAATTGCACTAAAAAATTAATATTTTTTATCATACAAACTTGTGTTAAATACACAAAAACTTAATTACAATAATAATAATGATGATTAATCAAATTTAAAATAAATATTTTATAACATATTCATGGAAAAATTAACTAACTTATTAGTTATGATGAATTTTGTATTATAATCTTATTATTTTGACAATATTACCCTTACTAATGGCAATTAGTTATTAACTTCTAAAATTTAATCTTCACCGTTAGATTCAACTAATGGCCATTAGTTGAGGGAAAATAATGGCCATTATTTTGAAAACACCCCATTATATTTCCACCGTCGGTGGAGCCCCCCCCTTTGAGCAAGCTCGAGTGTATTTGCATGGCGCTAAGGCCATGCATGCATTTACCTTTTTTTTTAGTTGAACGAAGAATTATATTAATATGTAGTTGAGTACATACTCAAGTTCCAAGCACTCTGTAAGTCAAAGAGGTACAACCGATAGCACTCAACATGTAGCTCCAAAACTCAATGCCAAACCTATGTGACGGTCCATATGGATGACTCGCACATGCAAGTGACCTTCATGCGTCATAGACGGCTCAACCAGAAGTTATGCCACAGCCCAACGAATGGCAGCCAACATTCCTGTAGGCAGAATCGAGCATCATCTTCTTCTCATGTCTCCCTTCCCTTCTTCTTGCTTCTGCAACCGAAGAAAGAAGAAAGACTAGACACAAAGTTCTCACTAGGCCTCTATCGTTATGAAAAAGGTCCGGCTGATATTCTACAGGATCATATGCATCAAAAGTTTAGAGGCCAAAATGGATGGAAAACTGAAGGGTGGAGAAGTATTGTGCAGAAGTTCAATGAAAAATTTCCATCAGCCGGATATAGCAAGGATCAGATTCGAGAGAAGGAAAGAGAACTGAAAGCAAACTATCGAGCACTTCGAGATGCAAGAAAGAACAGTGGTGCAGGTTGGAATGATACTCTTTGCACCATCAATGCTACTGAAGTGGAATGGGATACTGTCTATAAGGTAAGATTACTGCTTCTTCTCTATATAAGTTTCTACTTTCTAGACCAATTTATTGCTTGCTTGTTGCTGGATCAATTATTCTTGTTTCACTGAATAGTATACTAAGTAGTAACCTGTTTTGTTATTTGGCATTTAACAGGACAATCACACTCTTAAGAAAAGTTTCGCAAAAAAGGTTTCCTCTTTACTACCAAATGGAAAAGTTGTATGAAGGTAAAAGAAATAGAACTAATGGTACACCTGGATATGGTCTCATGTACTAGTACTTAAAAATTATGCATCTTTGTTTCAGGAAGTATTGCAACAGGTGATCTGAACTTCACATCAATCGAGCAGCCAAGAAGCTTGCCAGCCACATCAACTGAAAATGATAGCCTAGATAATTCTGGTGTCAATGTGAATCCATTCTCTCGTCAATCTTGAGAGGCCAAGATCATCAAATGCTCCCAATCCTATAAATCTTGATGAAGATGACCATGTAACTTCATCTTGCTCTGAGCAAATTGGAGATGGCCCTGGGAAGAAGAGGAAACAAAGTTAGGTAGCTGGAGTTCTACAACAGTATGTGGATTTCAGGATGGCACAAACAAGGAAATTTGAGGATGAGCTGAACAGTGCACCAACAAAGCCAGCTGATGACTATTCCATCAAGAATTGTGTTGCTGTTCTAGAGTCCATTGAAGAACTTTCAAAAACTGAAAAGATAAAGGCAATAAAAGTATTGAAGTGTGAACAGAATCGTGAATTTTTTATCAATTTCAAGGACCCAGAACTTCGTCTTCTTTGGATTAAGGATGAGATTGCTTCATAGGTATGCACTTCTTCTTGAGGTCAATATTTATTCTGTTGTGTTAGATCTCAGCTATGTGTCGTCTTCTTTGTATTGATGCCTAGAAATTTTTCCTGCTTGCCCTGTCTAGCTGCCTTGCTTCATGCTTGTGCTGCCTTGCTTCATTCTATATCAGCCACATTAGGGCCATTCTTTCCATCATTTGTTTCACTGCCATTTCTGCTATATGCCTTTGCCCTTTGCATGTGCCTGTGTAGCGAGCAGCCAGTGCTTGTGCCCTTTGTTTGTATAAATATCACTGGTATTTTCTTTAGGGAACACAATGCTAATGTTCCATGTTACTTTTAGGTCAAACAAAGGTTTTCTTAATATATAGTTACCAGCTCAGTCCTGAATGAAAATGGTACCACATAAGCACCTCTAGCTCCACCACCACATTCTATTTTACTGCATTCTTTATTGCTTTGATGTCAAGAAACAATATGTTCAGTTTTGAATCGATGTATTTAGCTAGTTTGATTTTTATGTAGGTCTTTGGCATGATCATCAGATAAGAGGCACTTTTAACTAGTCTTGCATAGCATTCCAATACTAATCTTGACACTAATTGATTTTGCTTGGCACAGAATGGAGTAACCCATGCCACACGAGTTAGCATTATGCCTAAATATGGGTGTGGTAGACATCAAGGGAATTTGGAGGCCTATCTGGACCAAACTTACCTTCTAGGTCAGAGTGCTCCATGTCAAGAATTTGCATCTGACATGGCACTGTTTCATGTTATGTGATCGATTCTTGTACTTAAAATTGACTTGTATGATTTAATTAATAGTGTGGTCATACTCTTGAAAGATTATTTCTGGTTTGAATTATTATGTGACCATTATACTTTGTCGGATTCATGTATGTATTATTCAGTAAAAGGTTAGCCATGATACTTGTTTCGTGAATTCCACAATTATTTTTGGATTTTTTAGTTTATTCTGAATTTTTTGAATATTTATTTGTTGCTCGGGATTTTTACCTCCGGATCTCCCAAACGCGGATCGGGAATTGCTTTATGTCGGGATTTCTGTCCCTGGCAGGGTGGGGATGGCGTACAGAGGTGCAAAACCCCTTAGGCTGGGAAATCCCCATGGTTTTTCACCCCTGGCACCCAAACAAAGCCTTAATGAATAGGCTGTGCTGTGCATTGTGCACCTGCGCTTTAATTTTCGTAAAAAAAAAAAGAACATTTTATCGATATGGTGGCTTCTCCGGTCTTCATCCAACAGAGATGAATGAAGCAACACGCGTTGGGCAGGCGGGCCAGGTGAAGCAATGGGTCAACGCTTGGGTCAACGGGGAGGAAGCATGGAACAAACCAAGAGAGAACGACAGAGATTCCTTATCCGCGCAAACCTCTCCCTGACTTATCTCCCATGCAGGGCTTTGCATGCACACCCGCCCGCACTTCCTTCATGCAAACCGTCCTCTCCCCTCCCTCCTCTGCCATGCATGCAACCTCCCCCAACCACTCGCATGCATGCATGACCTCTTTTTAATATCAAAAGTTTGCTTCAAAGTTTGATTAAAAAGTTTGCTTCAAGAGTTTATGCAAAAGTTTGCACGAAATTTTCTGATCAAAATTTGTGCGAAAGTTCTCATCAAAGTTTGTGACTAAAACTTTTCAAAATGGAAAAAATGAGACTTTCAATTTTTGGGAACTTTCCAAAATCCTCTCATGTCCTAAAGCTTGTGAGGGCTCCACACATGCGCGGGGATATATAGCCTCCCCCAGAATGACACGGTGGGAAGGCAGCAGGGGCTAGCTAGTCCATCACTAGTTAGACTAACCTTGCACTACAAGTTCATCTTTCAAAATTTTCAATTTTCTATAAAAGTCTTTCGTGGTCTATGTGACCAAACGGAAAAATGGTTTTGTTTGCATAATTAATAATTAAATTGAGGTGGGCACATGCCCCTATGTTCATTGAAGTACTTTCCAAGATCAAATCAGACATAGATCATGAAATGGCTAATTGCATAACTGATCCCCTTTTGAACTTCAATTGCAAATTTGGCCTCGTTTTTTACGTTTTGCATATTTGATCCCGTTTTTTTAATCCGAAGCCAACATTTGACCTCGTTCCGTGACACCGTTAAGCGACACAGAATTTGAGAATAAAAAAAGAAAGGCAAGACAAAAGACTAGGTTACCCCAGCCTCTCTCTCTTTCCCATAGCTGCCATCTCCCTCAGTTCGACGCGGTGGGCGGGAGCGACCTAGGCGCGGCGCGCGACCCCGGTGCGAGGTGCAGGCATGGTGGACAGGAGCGGGCACGCGACCGCAACGCGGTTTCGTGCGGGCGCCGCCATCTAGCCATTGGAAAAGGGGTGCATATCCGTGCTCCTACAGAGAGAGAGAGAGAGAGAGAGAGAGAGTAGACGCATGGTGGAGTTGAAGGACCACCACAGGCCGGGAGCTCTACTTGATCTTCATTTCGTTTTAGAATCGGCTTGATTTGTTTTGGGGAAAGAACTTGATTCATGCACGAGATTCATGAAGGTGTCATGGACTCATGGGGATGGGAGGAAGAAGGCAGGACAAATGCGACTGCTTTAATTGGTTGTGAGACCTACCAGCGGGAGATTGAGTCCATTGTTCGTATTTTTATTTGTTTGTGTTATTTTTTTTTCAAATACTCAATTTACTGCTGATTTTTTTTAAAAAATAATTTTCATCAAAATATTATTCAAAATCGTTGTACTTCCCATAATGAGCCGACTTGTGCTTAAATGTTTCTGCTGTTCAACATGATCATCACGTATAACATCTTTATATTACTATATGTGTTCCTCGAAGCAAGGAAATTCATATGGTCATGGAAATATGTGTTTTTTCTTGAATTGGAAGCATGTTGTGTTTTAGAAAGGTGGTGACCGGCGAATGTGCATATTTAGTACTACTCCCTTACTAAATTATTGTCGTTGTTGATTTTTTTTGTTAAGTTTGATCATTTGTCTTATTCAAATAAAGTTTAACAAATATATCATATATTTTGTTGGAATATGTTTTATCACTAAAGAAACTTGAAATGTAGGATATTACTTTTGTATTTGAGGAAATTTTTTGAATAAGACGAATGGTCAAACGCCATGAAAAAAGTCAATGGCGACAACAATTTAGTAAAGGAGGGAGTATTTATGAGCTAAATTATGATCGTCTATATTGAAGGAACGGTCGTATTTATTATTTATTACAAGTTGATAACCCGCGCGTTGCAACGGGACTAAAAGATATTAACTTTAAAATTATAATCTTGAACTAACTGTGTTAATGTCTAACATCCATTCTTTATCTAATGGTTGAAATTAATTATGATATACCCTCAAAAAAGAAATTAATTTTGATGACGTGACGCAACGTGGATTGAAAGAAATAGCCATTAAGACATGTTAGTGGGTTGCATCTTTTATATATAAAATAGATGAGCGCGTCTTCTTGAGACACAATGTTAAATAATGAATGGCCGTCGGTATCTGAAAATCATTTTGAGTCGTTTATATATATTATTATTATTGTTCTAATAAAGAAGAATTCTAGAATTAATCTGTGCAGTTGGATCGAATCTCACCCGGCGGCCGCTTTGGTTTGATACTTTGGCCGAACAGAGCATTAATTGATTAATATGCTGCTTGCAGAAATTTTCGCTATTTTGCCCACCTATCAACGGGGCTTTGACGAAATACCCGTGAGCCATTGGACTTCGTTAAAATGTCCACGAAACCGATAGCCACACCGGTAAAATGCCCAAGAACACATTTTAGGATCAAATTGTCCCTATCTTCTTCCTCCATCTCCGTTCCCTCATTCAACCATGGCAGAGACCGACCTCTAGGCGAGGTACGGCAGCACGGCGAGTGGGGGCTGCAGCAAGCTAGCGGAAAGACGCTACGGTGAGCTTGCGGAGGGGCGTCGTGGCAAGCTAGCTAGCAGAGGGCGTCGCGGCCAGCTCGCACAGGAAAACGCGCCAAGCTCACGCAGGGGCGGCGGCGAGCTCGTGCATGGACAGCGCGGCAACTCGCGCACTGGCGACGGCGAGCTCGTTCCTGGACAGCGCAGGCAACTCACGCACGGGCAGCGGCAATCTCATGCTTCGACGGTGTGGTGAGCTCACGCCTGGGCGAGTGGCCGCATTGCGCAGGGGTGTCGGCGAGCTCGTGCCTGGGCGACGCGGCCAGCTTGTGCTGTCGCACAAGGCCTGCGGCGAGCTCGCGCCTGGGCGAGCGTATCGGATTGCGCAGGGGCGGTGTTGTCGCGGCCACGCGAGCTCGCGGCCTCACCGCCGGTCCGCGCTCGCCGCCACTCATGTGAGGCCGCCCACTGCTTCTCCGTGCACTCGCTACCGCCCGCACTCCGGTTTGTGCGCCGGCCATGTGAGTTCTCCGTCGGTCCTCCCATCCGAGCCTGCTGCTCCTTGCTGGCACTCGCCGGTTGTGGAGCAAAGCCATGGCTACCGGGGAGGGGAGGAAGAGAAAGAAGATGGGAAAGAAGAACATCTGAGGGCATATTCGTCTAGAAAAAGGACCATGAACAATATACCTGGAAAGTTATTGGTTTCGTGGATATTGTATTGAAGCCTAACAATAATGGGCATTATACCTGTAAGTCATCGGTTTCGTGGGTAAAATAGTAAAAATCTCCTTACGAAGAAAGACAAACCGTTTCGAGTCACTGATTTCCGGCCGCCAGTCTCATAAAAAGCTTTTGTCAAAGTCCCTAGCTAATAGCATCGCGTCAAAGATTGCATGAACGATTTAACTTGAAATGGTACAAATTTGTGCAAGACGGTGTACACGAAAAACATATCAAGTCTCTGCCCATGGACATCGACACTAGCGTGGCTTTTGACACGATCTCCTGGGCCTTCCTCCTCACTACTTGGGCATACCGGGTTCCGGGCCTAGATGGGTGCGACTGGATTTAGCTAGGAAATGCATCGTCGCATGTGCTTTTATTGTTGGAATAAACACGCCATGGATGTGTTCCTGGCCTGCGTGTACATGTCTGTGTGTCGTACCAGCCGAGTGCTGTGTGGCTTCCAGTTGTTGATCGCGTGGAGTAAGGGTATGCTTGCATGGATTCTCATCTTGGACCAGCTTCTCCTCCTTAAGGTAAGAATCCAACGAAACAGTTTTTGTTTTTTGAAAAACAGATTCTGCTCTAGGATCAAGAAGCACTTCTCTAAAATGAACTATGAGCCAAAAAATTCAAAAACGTAGCTTCTACAGCTCCTCAGTCATTTTTAAACTAGATCAAGTGGCGTGCTAGCATCCATTGTTTGTATCTCAAGTCGCAAGTGCTGCAGATGGATAGCTTTCTTAATTTTCACTTAGTTTATGAACTTGTAATCGAAGATAAAATTTGGTAATTCTTTTTTCAATTTATCATTCATATGAAATCAAATTTAAATTCAATAATGGACATTTGTTTCCAAATCAAATCTTAGCTATCTAGTCTGAAAAAGAATCTTATACATTTAATGTCAATTTAGGTGTGCAGCCCATACTGTGATCACAATGTTATATGCTACACCACTTTTCATATTATTATTTTTTACATGGAACACATATTGGACAATATATTCAGATAAACTATTTTAGTATCACCAAAAAACTGTAGAAAACAACCATCCTAACTTGATCAAGTCAATGAAACCACTTGGCAGCTTGGCTGAAACATCAAATCTTTGTAATTCGTATTTCGAACTGGAATTATTTAAAGGAAAATTCAGTTATTTAAATATTTTTTGGATCAAAGTTATCCATTGATGTTGTCTTACCTTGGTATGTATCAAACAGGGAAACTCTTCGTTTAGTCATATATTCCATATTAATTCCATTTAACCTTCATATAATAAACACTTCTGCACACATTTATTTCATTACAATCAAGAGGACAAACCCGATACAATACACAAATATAACAATGCCTACTTAGAAATATAAAGTTTCATGGTCATTGCTTCATCAATTAATTCAAATATATAATTAAAAATAATTAATTACTAACTAAAAAGATACATGTAACATTTTGTGATATTTCACGTAATACAATCACCAATATAAAATAAATGTATAATTTACTTTCCTATCATACAATGAATCGAGTCTTGTTACCTGGCTTAAATATTTATCTTGCGTGTATACCTTTGTCTACAAATCTTTCTGGTACAGATCAAGTGAGACTTTCTTTGCCAACTTTCTAATGCACTACACACCATTCTTAGACCTCTGATCGCTTTCCTAAAACATATATGAAGAGGTGATAATCTGATTGTGTGATTTGAAAGGAAAATTAACTGTCACAAAAAAGTAACAGTATGAGACATTCTCAATGACTACTCTACTTGTACATAATATATTCGAAAGTTACATTCTGATTATCCAATTGGAAACCAAATTTAATTATGACAATGCAAGAAGTGTTTGAATTTAATTATTTTCCCACAAACTTATCGTATCTCTTATTATCATAATTTGTAACATATTCGGTTGCTTTTCTCTTAGAAATTGGGAACAATGAGAGATAAATATTGGTTAGCCATTATGAAACTATCCAAAGTATAGTAAAATCTGAAAAATGATTTCTACCAAACTGGCTCAAATTTGGCTAAATTTGAACTACCGATTTATTGTAAGTGGTAGCTTTTAGATCACATCAAATGAGTTAAAGAAAATATTTGTGTATATTATTTTTATTCATTTATTTTTCTTGGTTGTCAGATAAATAAGAGGAAGACACTTCTTTAATATTAGAACATGCATATCAATACTTTGTTATATATATATGGTACAAATGTGTGACGCTTTATATTAGTACCTTGTCATACCACTCTGATGATCCCTGGTTCATATAATTTATACAGTTCTGAAAATAATTTAGATGGGTAGAAGATTGCTTAAAACTTTCACCAACAAAAGAATCATGGATCCTCTTTTTTCTCGTTTCATTTAATTTCATTGCATAAAATTTCTTCTGTCTTTGTTAAACTCACTTTCTCTTATCTTTCTACTGTTGGTAGCCCGGTACAATGTTCTTGTGTTTATCTCTTTCCCTTTCCACTGCAAGTAATTCAAACCCTGTTAAAGGGTAACAAAATATAGTTCATAATTAATCATAGTATAAAGTTGTATGCAATTATTAGTACATTGTATTGCAGTGTTTTTCCTGTACTTCCCTTAGCCTGATATCCCAATCCTACTGCATCTTAATCCTGCATTCATGCACCAGTGGAAATTTATACTTATGGTAGCTAGCTGTGGGAATTAATAAACCAATTTAATTTTATTTTGATTTTGCGTTGGTGGCCCTGTCACACATCCTATGGAGACGACACCCTATTAGAGCATCCAGGCAGCAGCACCTTAGCATTGTCACTGGGCATAACTAAAACTGTGTGTTTATATACCATCCTCAAAAGGAAAAAAAACTATTCCATTGAGTAATCTCTCAATGTCCTATGCATCATATAACACGAACACATGGAAAATAATCCCACAATGCAGCTATTCTCCTCGGTCCTAGCCATTCACTACTGTTGAACAATAGCTTCACTTTCATCTATTATATGTTCCAGGAAACCAAGAACTCTTGTAGGCAAATCTCACCATATACATCGTGGGGAAAAGGAGAGCAGTTATCTGACCTGATCTATCGGAAGAATTGTTACCTGAAGATCGAGGTCCTGATCATTAGTGTCTTCCTATGCTATTGATGAATCAGATCTAACAGTGTTCCAATACAAGCATTTCACACTAAATTTCCTGGAGTAAAAAAATGAGAATATTCGAGTATGCTTCTTACGTGAAGAGTAATATGGTACATTATTGGAGGTACATGAAATTTTGTGTAAAATGAGGTACAGGAGTAGGGTTTGGATATCTTGATAACATCTTGTCTGAAAAAAATAAAAATAAAGTTTAGATGTGTGGCAGGGGAGAGTTAGTTATGTCAGGGTTAACTAATTTGATAGATAACCATATCATTGATGTGTCTTAATCACTGCCTTGGTCCGTACCACTCGATGTTTCTGCCAGGACTCAATATTAAGCATAGCATTGCTAAAGATAAGGATTTTACCTAGAACGGAATATAACCATAGGAATAAAGGAATAATTAATGCAACTATGGTTACTATCAACTCCTAGACTTAAATGCACAATACATGACATAAACATAAGTGAAGTAAAACCAAAAACTTATAAAACGTGGGTTATGCACCGGGGATTGCCTTGGGATTGTTCGAAGTTAGTATTCTCAACGGCGTTTAACTTAGCGATGTTCTCCTCGTGGTTGCCTTCCTCGGTCTGGGTTCCTAGATAAATGCAATGCAATGCATGAGCATTATCGAATACATAGACATACATGCAACTTTCTCAATAAATACACCTAATGATACTATATGATCATGAGATGAAAAGAATACTTATGCATGAAATGACATGCTCACATGTGTATGTTGAATAATAATTCAAGTTAAGGGGACAAACTTCTAATTAAGAAAAACAAAGATAAAGTAATACATAAGCAGACCATTTGTGACATTAAAGAAAGTAAACAATTCACTCATGGTTAACTAAGATCATGGTACATGAGGAATATTTTAAATGCTCAACTTGCTATTAAGACACATGGCAATATGGACATACACATAGAATGTGTCGAAAATAAACATGCACATGTTACCCTATTGCCATACATAACAAGAAGGGCTTATGTTGAACAATGCCATGCATAAAATGTAAGACTTTTACATAAATTACACATAAGGCAATATGCAATGCTACACTTAAACATTGAACTTAACAACTCTAAATTAAGCAAGATGGTCCTACAAAGCACTCTTATACATAAATTTTGTGGAAATACATAAAAGAGCAATAATTAAGCATAAGGAATGAGTGCATAATTTTAGGACTAAATTCCTAGGTTATTTAATTATAAGAAATATACATACTACAAAAGCAAGAAATGCTAATAACCATAAAAACATGCATAAATGCATCATAATCACTCACCAGAGGATGAAATATGTTACGATAGATGTACAAGAAAATTTTCATGATTTACCCATTTACTAGGAAATTTAATTTAGGGTTTAAAGTGCTTAACAAGGTGCTATAAGTTTTTATATTGTTTTCAAATTTTTGCACTAGAAACCTAGGTCAAAAAGTTGACCAATACAAAGTTCATGTTTCAAGAATTCCAAAATATTTTAGTTTGCATTTTTCTCACTCTAGAGATATGATTTTTACAAATTTAATCCAAGCTCACACTTATTTACAAGATTGCCACTGCGATCTAAAGCATGGCTGCTGCTTCCGAAGCTCGCCGGCGCTAGGGAAAATCAGAGCTGCTCGCACCTCGTTCATGAAATTAAGAAACAAATGGATCAGGGACATGCTACAATGATTTGTGGACATAAAGAAACAAGAATCACACGATGGGGCTTACCATGGAGAGAGTATTTCGCTAGGAACCGAACGGTGGTCGGTGACAAGGTCGTGCGACTAAAACTCAAATTACTCCTAGGAAACTCGATGGTTTGGGTTGGGGTGAGGCTTCTCATAGGTGAAGGAGGCGTTCATGGCGTCTCTATTTAAGGAGGTTTGATGATGGGGGGTTGGCAAGAAAGGGGCGGAACCGAAGCTCGGTTCCGGAGCGGCAATGGCTGCCGAGAGAGCTCCTCTACTTAAATGGTGATGTCCAGCACGGGGACGACTGCAATTCGGGGTCAAGGCATCCGGCGATGGCCAACGTGTGGAGGAGTTAGGCCGGAGCTCAATCATTTGGCCTCACCGACGGTACGGGCATGGCGACCGGTAGTGGCGATTTTTCTGAAATTACAACTTTGTCATTCTGCTGTGCTTCTATTCTTCCTCCAAAACCATACTTCTAGGCCGAATTTGAATTTGGAAAATTTTGTGAGTGCTCAGCATAAAATTTGGAGAAACCTTTGTTGTTGGCAAAAGTTCAAATTTTGCTCAAAAAAATTCTTAGAATTCCCTGATTGCCTGTTGTTTTTCTGCCTTAATTGAATTTTTAAGGGCCTTTATCCATTACTAAAAATTATGGAAAAATGTTCCACAATTCATTTTGATATAGCCCACAAGATTCTGCAAAAACATTGACATGTTATTGTGGGAAACTTTGAGGTTTGGCAAATGCTAGTTTGAGCTTAATTTGAAATTCAAATTCAAACCCTAGTTACTTTGATTTGATTCCTATTCAAATGGGTATTTGGAAATTCAAATTTGAGTACATTGCCACTGTTCACATATACTTTGTGACGTGGGATGTCGCATAATTAGGTGTACAAATTCAGTGCACCAGTCGAATTTCATAATATTTTCCCCTAATTAGGTGTACTATGGGAAAATTGATTTTCTTTTGCTTTTCTCTTGGTGGTTAATGTGTGACCGCATTACTAATAGAGTGAAATTTTCAATTTGTAATCAGATTAATCTCTACAAGAAGGAATCGAGAAGTCTGATAATCTTAGGGTTCATATGACGGGTGTGAACAATCAGTTATACATGGTCTGGTTGGATATTGATATATAGAAAAATCAATTATACGAACTGGGAATTAAAAAGAAAACAATAAGTATAGTTCATGAAGAATGGTAGTCAAGAGTACTGTAGCACATTTCTATTTTGTTTTTATTTAAGACTGAGACAGCACTCGACGGGTATCAGTAGCAATTTTTACCGGGGTCATTAGCCAGCACTACTATACAAGGGGCAAAGCCAGCGTCGCTGACCGCCGGTATTAGTAGCAATATTTACCGGGGTCATTAGCTACAGAAACAGTGTTGAAACAATGTTTTGCATGCACTTTTCCAAAATCTATCGGTGTCAGCTCACACCAATGGCCACTGGTCTACATGTATTGTTCCGACGCCGTATCACGAGGAATCTTTTATACACATTTTAATCACTACTATATCGAGGATGTGTTCGTTTCCTAGGGTTTAAACTATATAGCTGTTACATAAAAAAATCTTACTATTTAGGGTACTAAATAAAGTTTAATTATAAAATAAATTACAGGACTCTAGACTAATTTACGCGATAAATCTAATGAGGTTAGTTAAATCGTAATTAGAAGACGGTTACTGTAGCATCACTTTAGCAAAACATAGATTAGTTAAGCTCATTAGATTTATCTCGAAAATTAGTACCAATCTGTCAAAAAGGTTTTATCATTAAATTGATCGAAAATATTCATAAATAGTAAGATTATCATTGATCTGACAGTGCTAAATTTTAGAGAGCAGGAAACGAACACACCTCAAGAGCAGGGACATGACTGAAATCTTTTATGTGTTCTGTATTTTGCCATTATCTCGGGACCGGACTTTGTTATGAGCAGGCCCGTCCCCAAGCAGGTGCACCGGGCCTCCATATGATTGGGGCCTCCAATCTAACCAATACACTTTGAATATGTATAAATATGCAGCTTGTAGGAATAAAAAATATTTAGAAGGCCAACCAACACATACGGTAGAACTAAAGCCGGAAAAGACTACTCGATTAAAACTTGTGTCCCTCTATCTGTGAAGTCTCATACAATCAACATAGCAGCCTCTTGGTTTCTCCGTTTCAGCAGTCTCTCCTCTCTCTCTCATGTAATCCGAATCGTGACGCCCTGCTGCCTGGTGCCTATAGCTTAGGCTAGAGCCCATCCAAGTCTTATTCTTAGAAACTTCATTTGATTAAGGTACGATGAAACACTTTGATCCTACGTTCTTGTTGATTTTTTTCTCAGTCCAATGGACAACTGATTTACAACAAATGTCTTCATCAAACCAGATTAGATATTCGAATCTGGTTGTGAAAAGTATAGGAAGAAAAACAGGATTGAAAGTCTAGTTCAATATCCAAAAGGATCTATGGATAGATTTATTTTGAAAGAACCACAAGGTCCTGCTTCTCGTTCTAGTTCTAGTAAACATGCAACTGATGATCCTCCTAATGATGAAATAGAGGCACAAAATATTAGCGAAGAAGAACTTATTTTGTACGGGGCCTCCAAAATTCTAGGGACGGCGCTGTTATGAGATACGGCATGATGCAAAATAGTGAATTTTGCTGAAGGGAGTTGACGCCTCACCCCGCTTTGGATTAACTGACGCAAAGCAACTAGGTTATCTTTTGCAAAACTGTTTTCAAATTAACTTGTGTACAGAGGTGAGCCGTTGTTGATGCCACACGATCCAAACCAACGGTTGATCTCCTCACACTCTCCTAGCATCTTCCTCCACCACCACAGATCATGTTCCTCCGCCGCCGCCTCCTCTCCAGCGCGGCGGCGGCTGCCGGCGCCGTCCGCGGTCCACCGCCGATCCGCGTGGCCCTGACGGAGTCCTCCGGCCGCGGCGTCTTCGCCACACGCCCTGTGGGCGCTGGAGAGCACCTCCACTCCGCGGAGCCCCTGCTCACCCACCCCGCCCCCTCCTTGCTCCACGAGGTGAGCGCTCCTCTGTCCGCTTCGATTTCCATTCCACAAATGTCCCTGAAAACACGGTTCACTTACCTACGAGCTGAGCTGGACCATGTTGCGCTTAGGTGTGCTACAGCTGCCTCAGGAGGAAGGCTCCCGGGGAGGGGCGTGTCTCGAGCGGCGGGGGCTGCTACTTTTGCAGCGATGCGTGCAAGGAGCACGCCAAGGTGACGCCCTTGCTCTCGATTCCTAGTTTGGTTCGTGCAGATTAAGTACTTTGGTATGTGTAGCCTGGCCACTGTGCCTCATTGTTAAAGTGGAACATTTCGTTGGGCACTGCTAGAAATACAGATTCAGTATGTGTTATCAGTTTGATCAGTGCTCCTATGCTTCGTGCCACAGTCTGTTTTCTGTGCTCCTCGACATGTCCCGTAGACCGAAAGATTGAATAATGTGCATTGCTTTTTTTGCATTTTTTTCAAGAAAAGATGTTTTAGTTTTAGGTGATTATTGGTTTGATTTAGGTAACAGAGTGTGTGCTTTCCATCACTTAGGGGTTCCATGATGTTGGACTAAGCGTGGATTGGTCTCTGTTTGATGACCACTGCAGGTGTGTTGGTACTCCCCAATCCACTTTTCATCTGTCTGTAAATGTGTACCTCCTAGCATCCTCACTTGTGGTGCTTTTCTTTGTTCGGAAGTTCACGAGGGCTGAAATACCCACACATGGCCAAGCGTCTTGCTTGCATGGTTATATCAGGAGCTGCTAGTGCAGATTGTCTTGACATACTTCAGCCAGCTCGTCTCCATCAGGGGACACTAATTGAGGTACTGGTTGCTGCCTTTTTGATAATCCCAAACCCCTGCTGTTTAGTTGTCATTTCAACACATAGCATTCTTGCTCTACGATGACATTGGTTGTATGTTAATTGAACAATGGAACATTACAGATGCAAGAAGAGTTCGAGTTGTTAGAGTCTGCTTTTAGAAAGGCAGGGATTCTGGAAGATGTCAGAACATGTATCCTTGATTTAATTTTACTTCCATCTTTGATTGGGCCTACTTTATTGACCTAGCAACAGTTGGTCAATTTTTGGATAGTGGCATATTAGTAAGAAATATGTTCTTCTTTCAGTCCTCTGCACTTCTCCCCGGTTATTTTCTTGACAAAATCAGTTTTGACAAAAGAGTGGTACATTAATGTACTGGCAAGAATACGGATAAATGCGTTCCGTGTTGAATTGCCTGCAAGCTCATATGAGGATCTTCTCTCTGCAGCAGCAGCCTCAGTATCATGTGACGCTTCAGTTGGCAATGCACTCTATATGCTTCCTTCTTTTTACAACCATGACTGCGGTATGAATATCCATATATACTCATATTGAGAACAAATAAGAGATGCTTATCATTCTTTTGGTTCATGACCTCATTAATTTTTTTAGTTTACTGGTTCTCTTTTTTTTTATGGTATAGATATTGTCTGTTATTGGGTCTGTAGCATCTGGGTTCGCAAGCTTGTTATGTTAATCCTAATCCACCTGTAGATAACCTTGACAAAATTGTTCGCACTAGCTTGTCATTCTTAAGTTCTATGCTCATTTTTAATATGAGGGATGACTAAATGTAGATTAGTTCATTGTGTGATAGAAAGTTCTGAATTGGTGATGATAATGTTCCTTTTGAGTTACAAATTACAACATTAACATTTTTTTTTCAGATCCGAATACTCACATAGTTTGGCTTGAAAATGCAAGCGTCAAATTGAAAGCCCTCCGTGATATTGAAGAAGGTATGAAAAAGTTCAGTTGAGTTTGCATGTTACCATGGTCCTTAGGCACAGTAAAAAAAACAAAAATATTAAGGACTGCCAAATTACTATATTGAGACATTGTTTCTACCATAGGTGAAGAGCTGCGTATCTGCTACATTGATACAAGCATGGATGTCCATGCTCGGCAAAAGATTCTTGCTGATGGATTTGGTTTTGAGTGCCGCTGCCTTCGGTGCTTGTCTGGAGATTAGAAATCATGTCTTACCCCAGAGTTTCTGTAACGTGCGTTGCGCTCTTCTGGCACGGCTCATTGTAGTGTGACCACCTTTTAAGTTGGTCATTGTTGGACTTAAGTACACACTTGTAGAGTTTCGGTAATCCATTAAAGCATCATGAAAATTGGCCACTTGGTTGCCTAATCCTGTATTGAATACTTGCCGGAATGTTTGGATTGTATGTACTAAGCTTGGCACAGCTAAGCTTAGGTAGCCATAGTTTTTTAAGTCAGTGTTTGGTTGTTGCCACAGTTTAGACTGCCTCATGTCAAAAGAAAGAATTTTGTTACAACATGTTACCTAGGTTTAATTAGTCAATTTTCTTGCCACACAAGTGTCACAAGACTGACCTTATTAGTCATCTTAGGTAAGAATGTGTGGCAAAATTAATTGGCAACCACACATGCCCATAGTCGGCAGCCAAACATGCACTCGGTCTTTGAGAGCTGCAGCTACAGCCACAGCCTACAGCAACCGGACAGCTCAGTCTACTAACTAGTAGTAGTTCCACCCCGAAGGTTCATTGCATCTTCGCACCAACGCACGTGTTCTTCTGCGACTTAGTCAAATCTGTCACACGACTTAGACTTGTTCTGTACTTTAAAAACAATGCCCTCTACTTTTACAGCCTGAGCGGCCTTCCTTGAGGAACAAACACGCCGTACCCAAATACATCCAGCATGGAGTGCGCTCGGCTCCTTCCTGCCCACACCCGCCTTCTTCTGCTCCTGCTCTTCCATCCGGTCGCGCGGGTGCTCCCCGCGGCGGCGGCAGGGAGGCCCGGGTGCGCCACGAGGTGCGGCGACATCAACGTGCCGTACCCGTTCGGGCTTGACCCGCAGTGTGCCATCAACAGCAGTTTCGAGCTCAACTGCAGCACCAAGAACGGCACCACGAAGCTGCTCCACGGCGATGTAGAGGTGATGAAGATCTCCGTGCAGGAGGGTAAGTCCTGGGTCAAGACCTACATCTCGCGGCAGTGCTACAACCGGACCAACAACAATGTGGAGTACTTCAACGCGTATTTGAACCTCACCGGATCGCCCTACGTCCTGTCCACGGACGATAACAAGGTCATCGTCCTCGGATGCAACAGCCTCTCCTACATGCGCAGCAACTCCGTAAGTTGCTTCTATTCGTCATGTGCATCCAAGGTCAAGCATAGACAAGGACAACGGCTGATACCTATCATCTGCATATGCAGTACATCGTCGGCTGCTTGTCGACGTGCGACGTCGCACCCAAGAACGGCTCGTGCTCCAGCACGGCCGGGTGCTGCCAGGTGGACCTCCCAAAAGCCGTGCGCTCCTTCGAGGTCTTCTTCAACGAACGTTTCAACAGCAGCAGCTCAATGTTGATGAGGACGCCGTGCAACTACTTCGCGGTGATGGAGAGGGCGGCCTTCAAATTCACCACCTCGTACCTCAACACCACCGAGTTCTGGGACACCCACGGATCGAGGACGCCGGTTGTGATGGAATGGACGATTTCGAGGAACACATGTGAAGAAGCCGTGGCCGACAAGTCCTATGCGTGTGCCAGCAGCAACAGCCACTGTGTCACCAACGATGCAGGTTACCTATGCAACTGCTCCATCGGATACAGAGGCAATCCATATCTCCCAGGTGGATGCGCAGGTTTTCCTCTTCATTCTCCATCACTCGTGTGGATTTTCCCTCCTATAATTAAACTCGTTTGGAAATTAACACTGGACTGTGTATATGATTTTGATCCAGCATTATTGTTCTCTGATTTTCAGACATTGATGAGTGTGCTACTTCCCCATGCACCGAAATATGCACAAATAAACCCGGAACTTTCGAATGTTCCTGCTTCGAGGGAAAAACTATGGTCAATGGCCTTTGTTTCAAAATTGAAAAATCAGTTCCTGGTACATGCCCTCATTCATTTCCCATGTCTCAATTTTTATCTATGTTGTCACACTTGATTCTATAAACATAAAACCAAACATTATCTAAAAAAATAAACATAAAACCAAATGCAAACTACATGTATGCCAGGATCAGTTTCAGTTTGAGAGAAAAACATCACTGGAAGATTAGTTATTAACTAGCTTAATTACTGATAAACGATGCCTTGAGATTCATGCATTTTTAAAAAGAGAATAACTGAGCAAATATCTTGAGAGAAATAATTAATAGCAATCAATATATAATTACCACAGGAGTATATTTTGCTATGGGCGTTGCCATTGGTATGTAACTAAGGCAACACATTGAGGGATGAGACCTGTAATTCTGGCTTTCTTTTTATCTTTCCTTTTCAGGTGTAACCATAGGTCTGGTTGTGAGTTCTGGCTCAATATTAGTACTTCTGGCTTTTGGGGGTCCCTTTGTAGCACGGAAGGTCAAGCTACATAAGGCTAAAAAAAGGAAACAATTTTTTTCAAGCAAAATCATGGTCTGCTATTGCAGCAATTAATATCACAAAATGTGGGTATTTGCGAAAGGATGATTATTTCCTTAGTAGATCTGGAGAAAGCCACAAACAATTTTGACAAAGCTCGTGAGATTGGCGGTGGAGGACATGGTGTTGTGTACAAAGGAATATTGGACCTACAAGTAGTGGCCATCAAGAAACCAAAGATAGTGGTACAGAGAGAAATCAACGAATTCATAAATGAGGTTGCAATTCTTTCTCAAATGAACCATAGAAATGTGGTAAAGCTCCTGGGATGTTGTCTCGAGACAGAAGTTCCATTATTGGTATATGAGTTTATTTCAAATGAAACCCTTTCTCATCATCTTCATGCTGAAGGACGGGCATCATTAGCATGGAACGATCGACTAAGGATTGCCCTTGAAACTGCTAGAGCTGTGGCCTATCTACATTCAGCTAGTTCAGTTCCAGTGTTCCACAGGGATATCAAGTCTTCTAATATACTGCTCGATGACAATTTGACAGCAAAAGTGTCAGACTTTGGTGCTTCAAGGTACATTCCGATTGACCGGACAGGAGTGACTACTGCCGTTCAGGGAACATTTGGTTATTTAGATCCCATGTACTATTACACAGGTCGGCTGACAGACAAGAGCGATGTTTTTAGCTTTGGTGTTCTTCTTGTTGAATTGCTCACAGGAAAGAAACCATTCCTATATAACTCTGACAAAGGTGACAGTCTTGTATCACATTTCGTCTCACTGCTCACCGAAGGTGGCATTGCTGACATAATAGACCCACAAGTCATGGAGGAGGGAGGTGGTGAAATCCAAGAAGTAGCTGCACTAGCGGCAATGTGTACTAAACTGAATGGAGAAGACCGACCCACAATGAGAGATGTGGAGATGAAACTTGAAAACTTGCGACCTAAGAAGCATGCTCATAAATCAAAGAGGCTAGAGGGGGATGAACCTGCAACTCTGTTTGTGTCGGTTGATGGGGCTTCAAATGAATCAAGTAGACAGTACACCATGGAAGAAGAAATCTTGTTGTCTGCGTGGTACCCTCGGTGACGTTTCCTTTGTCCTCACGAATAGCACACTTGTGCGTAGTCATTCCTCATGCATATCGAGTCAAAGAACAAAGATTCTTGCATGCTTCTGCTTTGTTCTAAATATTTTTTCTGCATTTGAGCAACCACATTTGTTTGTTTAAATTGATTTAGCATACTTTCATGTGTATTAGAGCTCACATTATACACAACAATAATCGCACACTGGAGCGGTGGTTGAAAATAGCCAAAAACGGTGGTTGAAACTAGCCAAAAAATGGCTAATTCAACCACTGCTATGCTAGCTAAAGAAAAATATTAGTAACAGTGTTGGCAACCCCACCTGCCACTAATAAGAGTAGAAATAGCAGCGGTTTTAAGTTGCCATCCACCGTTAATAAGAGTAGCAGTAGCGGCGGTTGAAGTTACAGTTGCCATCCTTCACTTCCAAGTTACTAGCGACGGGTTGTGTTGTTACGCATAGCTATATTTTTTATGTTACAAGATGAAATAATACATTATTTCTCATAATCACAACAATATCAGAATTATATCAGAACATTCGGAATCATCACAGCAATACCGGAGATATAATAATCACATAACATTCACAAGTACATCAACCTTACAAGTCTGAGACAAGGTCCAAACTATAGTCATCATAAATACTATAGGGTTTGGCCACTGTTTTTTTTCCGAGAGGTGGCCACTGGTTTTGATAACACTTAAGAAGAGAGCAATAAGCACAACCTGTGAATGGAGACTGAATTAATACTAGCAAGCCCAAAACTTCGAACCTGTCAAAGCCTGAATGTTCTATTCCATCTCTTACAGATCTAGATAAGCAACAACAAAAAAATGAAACAATCAAGCCCATACGAGCATGAGGAATAACTCATAGTCTGTCTTACTTGTTATCAAAATATATGTTTGTTTGTCACTGTCGAATTTATACAAATGCAGAATGGATTCAGTGCCGTACCATTGTTTGAATTATTGTGTTAATAAGAAAATCCGGTAATTTGTATGTTGATTACTGTCATGTGGATGAAGTGGGCATTAGTTGGACTATGTGCTACACAAGTCTATGCCATTTAACTGAAATATATGTAGTTTGCCTTGAAACAACAAATATTAAGCTAACAAATACGATGTCCAGGCTGCGGGCGATGACTTTCCGCTCTCAGCACAGTTGCGTGGGCGGTTCTCCACGAGTTTAGTTGAGACGAGTTCTTTTTTTCTTCACATGGCATCGCTCGACAAAATACCAATAATGCCTGTGACTCAACAGATGGTACGATGCCATTTGATACCCACCGGAGGACTGGAGAAAAAGCTGCGCCGTCATTTAGGGTGTGTCCTCCCCTCTAAAATTTAACACTGTCATATCAAAGAGAATCTTATTATTTATGAATATTTTGATCAATTTAGTGATAAAACCCTTTTGATAGATTGGTGCTAATTTTCGAGATGAATCTAATGAGCTCAATTAATCTATGTTTTACTGAAGCGATGCTACAGTAACCTCTTCTAATCACGACTTAATTAACCTCATTAAATTCGTCTCAGTAAATTAGTCTAGGGACCTGTAATTATTTTATAATTAAACTTTATTTAATACTCCTAATAGTAAGATTTTTTTTTATGTGACAGCTATAAAGTTTAGACCCCAGAAAACGAACACACCCTTAATATAGTTTTGCCCCTATATATGATTGTACTTCAATATTTTGTGCTTTAGTATGGGCATTAAAATACAAGCATTAGCCCTGCACTTGAGAAACCGTTGTACTAGTCATAAGCATTCATAACATAGAACACACAGCTGAGCCATGCATCAATGTCTTAACTCATTTTATCACACAACATATGTGCACCTTCGCATGCATCCACCTTTTTTTGGGGCTTCTTACGGGTCAGCTGAAATAGAAACTTCTGAAGGATTGTAACTTGAAGTGCTTATTACTTTGCTTTAGGGTCTGCAAGTCGTAGCTCGCAAGCCAGTCCAACTATCTAATTCACCGAGATATATATTTTGCAAAAGGATCGTTCAGTCTTTGCTCAATTTCTAACTATTATTATTACATGACAAACAACGGTTGGGACATATATGGCCCAAATGGCTAAATCGACAAACTGGGTACACACACCCGATGTGTTCTTGTATCTATTAAAAGTGCAATCCTGTTACAGCCCAAAGGGCCTATGGCCCATCAGGGCGCTACTGCGAGTCCGTGAACAGTACCCATGTGGTACTGTAGCACATGGGTCCACATGTGGATTCTTAGTCAATAAGTAATTTAGTTCTTTCCATAAATTGTAATAGGTTGCTTAGGAGTCAAGTCATCCCTCTCTATATAATGAGAGGATTGTAATTCAATTAAAGTAAGAAGGGAATTAGGGTTAAACCCTTTCCTCTCTCTCGCCTCTCCCAGCCTATTCCTCTCCTCCCTGCGCACGCCGCCCCCTGCCTCCCTGCAGCGTGTGCCGCAACCCTAGCAGCAGCAACCGCACCTCACCTAGCTAGGGTGAAGGTGCATCCTAACATCTAGTATTCGAGAGACCAGCCACGATCACCACCGCCGCCATGTCGCATCTACTATTCCTCGCAGAATTCATGGCGGATGAGCCTGAAATTGTGTTGTACTATAGAACTCAGGCGCAGATCCGTCTACAGGAAGAGGCGGAGAAGGAGAAAGAAAAGGAAGCGGCCATGAGTCACGCGAAAAGGAGGCTACTCGCAGAGAGGCGGCTGTCCTGGCCGCCGGGAAGGCCATTGCTGCGTTCTATGCATCCTCCTCAACACCGGCCACCGACAACCTGATCAACACCATCGCGGAGGAAGCCGTCACCACCTTGGGCGCACCATCGGTTGAGCAGATCTCCGGGGATAAATTCATCCAGGACACCAACAACCACCGTGAACCCCAAGGTCCTCGCTCCTAACACATCCGATCAAGAAATAATGGGCGCAGCCATCCGGATGATGATAGATCCGAACAAGCGGGTGCGGGAGGAATTGATCCGAATTTTTTCTCCATCTATCTTTGAGGAGGACATCAACCAGCTTTCTACAACCCTCGACAACAACGCAATTGTCACACAAACTCCGGCAATCGTCGGCAGCGCTAGGCACGACTTTGGTGATATTATTCATGTGGCAGATCTTGCGGACAAGGAGTGGACTATGTGTTACGCTGCTATCTCGGTTCCCGACAAGGGCTCCATCGACAATTGTACTTGCTTGTCTCTTAGCGAGCAACGCAAGATCTACACCAACAAGGAGCAGCAGGAGGGGGTGCATACCGCTGTTATTACCCTTCCTTCACCACCATCTCAAGGCGCCATGACGGATACTACCTTAGGGAACATCTCACCATCCGGGAAGGACAACCGCCATGGGATGGATCAATTAGCTGCATTGGCGTTAGTCATCAACTCGACTCATCAAATCTTGTGGTCCATGATGTGGATACAATCCCACAAGATCCGAGTGCGGATACCGAGGTAACCACCATCCTGGCTCCAAAATCTACAATCCACTTAGTTTCAGCTAGCCGGATTTCCTTGGAGATCGTCCCTGTCACCATCAACGTTGATTACAACATGCTAGGTGTGGTGGAGGCTACACCATTTATTGTGGATGGTTTGGTCACGGATTCTCGGAAGTTGGAAGGTACCACGACTATCATTAAAAATCTTGCTGCAAGGGAGGAGGCCATCATTGCTGCCTTCATCAACAAAAGTACCTTGGAGGATTCCCAGGACCATGTCGGCGCATTGCTCATCTTCGCTTTCATCATGGATGTCTTGCTTCGGATGAACTCGACTTCCCCGATGAAAAAGACAATGGACAGCTTGCCACTGACTACCACCAATTTTGGTTGTGGGTCAACATCTACAACGGCTTCACTAATGGTTATCGATGGGGCGAATCCAACCTTGTCGGCAATGGAGGGTGTCGTCTAGGCCCAACCAGCTGATGCTCGGGTAGCCAACCTGATCTTCCCTACTCTGGAGAATGTCATACCAGCGCCACCACTTGATGATCTGGCATTGGATAATCCAACTTCCGCTTCGACTCCTGTTTTGGTACACCTCTCCACTCCAATCAGCGACGACTACAAGGGAGTGCAAGCGCCTAGGAACCCCGTCGACAACATCTTCGCTAAGGAGAGAAAATTTGAGGAACTACAAGCTATTACCCTGGATGGAGATGTGGAGACCATCTATGCGGATGACATCACCATCGGTAAGCATTTCGTATCTACTACATGGTTATCGATTGCCTTACTACTCCTGCCAGTACTCTTCCTTTTCATCAACCATCACGCGAGCTGGAAGGCCACTAGGATTTCATGCCCAACACCAACCATTCCATCAAGAGCAGGTGACTCAAGATGGGACTTCCCTCATTGGACAAGAGGTTCCAATGGAGATGCTATTATAGGTGCAATGGCCAAGACTGCTTTCCCCTTCTCAACCACCAATGGCATCCGCAAGCACTTGGATGTCTCTGCCTCTGTTGGTGTGAGCTTCATGATATTCGGTGTAGACCATGGTTGTACGTTCCACAAGGCTACCATGGAGACTGTTGTTGATCCCTCCGACAACTATAAGGGCATCCATGTGATTGTCCTTGCTTTTCCGTGGGCTGCACTACTTCTAAGCACAATCAACCTAGAGAAGCAGACTACAACAGCTAAGCGTAAGCATCCCATCCATAATCATTGGTTGTTTGTTGCTTATTATCTTGTGCTCTTATCCCGGCCCCGGATCGCATCCAACAATAAAAGCCACAAGTGCAAGAATTTGTTCTGCATCAAGATCATGGATGAGCCGATCTACATCAACAACAACGGCTCACGAATGGCTATTAGCGGCACCGGGGACTCTCTTTGCGCTTTGGCCTTCTCGGCGACATAAAGATCCGTAACGACGTCCTCACCGAGTTGTGGTTCCTCACCAACGGCATCTCCTTCAATGAGCTAGCAACGGCTTGGAGCCTGCGGGACGACCTCATCTTCGTCAACGGACGCAACGGTGAGGTTGTGGATTTACGCTTCGTCGACCTTGTCGGCCACAACCTCTTCCATATCCGCCGACGGTTCTTCGAGTACCCGATGGACCGGTCGCTCCACTGCCAGCTACATCTTCTTCGGGCACTTCATCGACATGGCAACGGTGCACCTACAATCCCACGACACCTTTGTCATGGCTTTTGGCCATTTTTCTCCCGCCATCGGAGCAAGGCGGGAGGATCTTCAACGGGCAACCTTGCAACGAGCAACACCTCCCCTTCGTCTACGGCATCCACTATACCAAGGAGATCCAGCGCGAGGACGCGCTGTTTGGAAATGGGGGAGGAGATGTTACAGCCCAAAGTGCCTATGGCCCATTAGGGCGTTATCGGGCCGGTCCAGGTACTGTTCACGTGTGTGAACAGTACCCGTGTGGTACTTGTAGCACATGGGTCCACATGTGGATCCTTAGTCAATAAGTAATCTAGGTCTTTCCATAAATTGTAATAGGTTGCTTAGGAGTCAAGTCATCCCTCTCTATATAATGAGAGGATTGTAATTCAATTAAAGTAAGAAGGGAATTAGGGTTAAACTCTTTCCTCTCTCTCGCCTCTCCCAGCTATTCCTCTCCTCCCTGCGCACGCCACCCCCTGCTTCCCTGCCGCGTGCCCCTCTCTCTCTCTCTCTCTCCTGCCGCAACCCTAGCAGCAGCAGCCGCATCTCACCTAGCTAGGGTGAAGGTGCACCCTAACAAACCCACTAAAAAGCACTAATTGCTATTTCTCTCTTCTCAAATGTAGCCACATCATCACTACTGTTTCAGCCATTGGATTATGTATGATCTGTTTGTACCACACCAGTGGATCCTTCCTTAATATTCGTACACCAACAACAACTCTATGAGAAACCGAACCAATTACCACTACCCATTGATATCATTCATCTATTATATATATATACATATATATTTGAGTAAGAAATGGAGTCACCACGTTCGCTCTCAAGGCGTAGAAATTCCCATGTTAATCAGAGAAAAAAGAAAAACAAAAGTTACCCACGACTACCATTATAAAAACTAGACTAAAATACCCTTATATTTACTTTTGTATTACCCACCTTTATCCTTATTAAAAAATGACTAGAAAGGAAAACCGAAATTTCACATATATGTTGCTTTACTCATAGGACCCGCAAGTGCATATTGCCTTTGTATATATGACCTTCTTAATATTTGTACACGCTTTGTATTTTCATGTCAATATTTAGCATATAAAGAAAGAAAATACCTAGCTGCTGCAAAAATAAAAGGGACCCATCCCCAGATTTCTCATGTCCTCTTTCAAGAAAACCAAATGCTATGATGTTCTTTGGTGAATAACAGGTAGGACAACAAGCAATGCATCCACGTGTAATCACACACGTCCTCACTGTATTAGTTGTCCTTGAGAGTTCTAATCTAAAAATAATTAAGGCCACTGACGGCACAGATGCTGCGCCAGGTGACATGAAAGTTGCATGAAAAAGGAAAATAATGTTAATTTGCTCCGATGAAGATACACCATCAAAGAAGAGAACAATCTAATGCAGGGAAATTCAGAATGGTGACGCGCAGCCTAGCATTTTAGAGGGAAAATTTCACTTTTATAATATATGATGAAGAAGTGGAGACATGTCCAATGTCCAATATATATATTAGATTATTATAATTGATATGTATTACTCCCTATTGTCATTACCTAAATAGTCCTTCATAAAAAGTAGTCACAAAACAAATAATGATAGGAATGCAATAAAAGATTAATGCGACATCTTGAAATAATATACTATATGAGGTATAATGTACTTATTGATATTAGCCTGACCTACTAGTTTAAATTATACCATGTTATTTCCTCATAAAATTCTACTTTAATTCACACTAGACGGTGCCACTTCATGCTTCACCACCACTAATGGGTAACTCCCTCCACCACTATGGAATCAAGAGACAAATGCAAACTGATGGCCTAAATCCTGCAATTACCCTCCGCCAGTAACTCCCATCCAAGATTCCTACAAAAGGAAACACCCTACTGTTTCATGTCGATTCTACCGTGGATGCTGAATATTACCAATCACAAAATCTACACTGCAGTCATGTCCTAAAGCTTGCATATTTGTAAACGAAGCATGTTTTTATTTTCTCTCGTCCAATTTCACTGGTGTGACTTAGTCTTGGTTGATTTCCTTGCTCCTACCACCTGCCAGATTAATTATAGCTTGGTACATCAATTTGTACTAGTTGGTCGGCAATGATACTAGACATAATATAAGTCGGCTATATCAATCTAATTGATGTTGGCATTACCTTGTTACAATAATTTGAAAATTCATAGAGGATTAGTGAGCTGAAGAAGTACATCCATTATCTTTGTGTGTGATAATATTCCAAGGAGCATCGCAAGTTCTATTCGGGGTCAAATAAGTTATTCTAATGGTCAGCATCTCCAAGCAAGTACTAGGTACAACCATTCTATCTGATTATAAATAGGCCTTCTGCAGTTTGAAAATTCTACAAGGATTAATGAGTCAGTTTTGTTCATGGTCCAACAATTTTCTTAATGGCCTCAGCGCATCACCATGCAAGTAGTGTCATTTTATTTACTTGTCTCAACTGAAATTCGTAATTATCAATAGGTCTTCTCCAATTTTCACATATCAGCACTAAATTGAGTTATTTAGTTTTTTTTTCTTACCAAAGAAGCAGATTCAATGCAATGAAAGCAGGTAATCAATATTAATTTTCATCCCACTACATTTATTTGTCGAGTGCCACCACAAATCTCTCTTCATTGTAAATAGAAAACATTGTACGAAGTCAGGTATCAGTAACTTTGAAGTTTGGAGCAGGTGCATGTTGGGTTCTATTTGAAGGAGAATGATTCTCCCTTGCAAATTAAAAAGAAGGAGAATGATTCTAATAAAATAGTAAAGTCATGCATTTCAAGCAACCTACTATTCATGCATTATGAATTACTTAATTAATAAAATTTGTTCTTAATTTGTCAATGGTGTTTATTTTTTTCGCTTTGGTATAGAAAGAGCACCGTCCTCGTTGATTGAGAGGCCCCGGTCAACACTCCTATTTTGTCGCTATTAAAAACAAGCGCGTATGTTGTCATCTACAGCGACGGGATTAACGTGCAGACGGGGTCAGTCTACCCGCTAGTCACTACCGAAAAATAGTATTTTGCTGTGTGCAGCACGGAAAAAATTCACACGGCGAAGGCACGAATGCACACGGCGAACGGCCTACGGCGACCACCTGACGCAGTGGCGGTCCCAGGTTCTTACCGAAGGGTATGCTGCAAATTTTTTTTGCTTACAGTTCACTATAATTTATATAAAATACCAGAGAAAAAAATAAATTTATCGGGACTCTGGTAATCAACAAAGAAAAATAACATTTCAAGTTTCAATACAGCAGTTAAGTGCAAGAACTGTATATATTATTACAATAAAAATAGTTGAAACATAATCTTAAAAGAATGATTACACTACAAGTCTGGCCTACGCTTTCTAGAGGTCATGAAGTTCTCGATTATATCTTCTTCATCCACTTCAAAAAATATCTCTCTCAATAAATATGACTAGACAATCATTCAAACCTATCTTATTTCTCGGCTTACTTTTGACTAAACTCATTGCTGAAAATGCTCTTTCAACACTTGCGGTTGCCACCGGTAGAATCAACACCAATTTAAAAAGCAAGTAGATCAAATCATAAGCTATATGCATTTTTGTCTCAACGAGCTTAATTGAGAGGTCGGCAAGATTTTGCATACCTTAATTGAGAGGTGCAGACGGGGTCAGCCTACCCGCTAGTGATCCCACCAACGAAAGCTCTTGAAAGTTGAAAAGTCACACGAGACTTGACTTGCCTCTAGCTACTTTCACAACCTGAGCGGCCTTTCGTTCAGGAACAAACACATCCCCGTACCCAAATACATCGAGCAAGGAGTGTGCTCGGCTCTCCTTCCTGCCCACGCCTTCTGCTTTTCTTCTATCCGGTCGTGCAGGTGCAGCTCGCCGGCGCTGTGGATGTCCCGATTACGGCGGCCGGTTGCGCCGCCACCAAGTGTGGCAACATCAACGTGCCGTACCCATTCAGACTGAACAACCTGCAGCTAGTGCGCCATCCACAGCGGCTTCGAGCTCAACTGCATGCGGCACCACCAAGCTGCTCCACGATAATGTAGACGTGATGAAGATCTCCGTGCAGGACGGCAAGCCCCTGGAACTCCCAGCAGTGCTACGACCGGAGAGCAACAACACGGAGCAGTACCTCAGCGCGTATTTGAATGTCACCGATCTACCCTTAGGTCTTTTCCGCGGAAGACAATTCTTAAAATATTTTGAACAATCAATTAACAGGAAGAACAATCGACCCACAGAAGATGCACAAAACCAGAGAAACAATCAAACAAATCGATTCATCTGTGAAAGATTTAGGAAGCGTTATCACCCCGTTAGGGGCCACGTCATTTATTAATAGACTGAGAAAAGCCCTCAGCGTGGCGGATTACAGGGAGTTTGTTACAACAACCAAATCTTAGATTACAACAGAATAAGAGATAAACTCGATAGACTCAATCACCTATATCTATCACAACAATATACTTCAATACTCCCCGTCAATCACAACTTTCCTAAGTTGAGATTGTGTCTAAATTTTGCTAACTTCCTTTGTGTTAATGATTTAGTGAAACCATCAGCAACTTGATCTCCAGTTGGAATAAACCTTATCTCCAACAACTTACTTGCAACTCTTTCTCTAACAAAATGAAAATCTATTTCTACATGCTTCATTCTAGAATGAAACACGGGATTTGCTGTTAGATATGTAGCTCCCAAGTTATCACACCAAATACAAGCAACCTTTGACTGAGAAACCTTTAATTCCTTGAGTAATGTCTGTACCCAGATAATTTCTGCAGTAACATTAGCTAGAGATTTGTATTCTGCCTCAGTACTTGATCTCAAAACTGTTGCTTGTTTCTTTGCATTCCACGATATCAAGTTAGACCCGAAGAACACAGCAAACCCTCCAGTCGAACGCCGATCATCAGGACATCCACCACAATCAGCATCTGAGAAACCACTAACTAAGGTAGAATTACTCCTGACAATTTTCAGTCCAAGACTAATAGATCCTTGAACATATCTGAGTATACGCTTTACAGCTTTCATATGTGTACTGGTCGGAGCATGTAAGTATTGACAGACCTTATTTACCGAGAAAGATAAATCTGGACGAGTCAATGTCAAGTATTGTAAAGCTCCAACTATGCTTTTGTATCTTGTAGACTCTTCATTATTCAAAGGAGTCCCATCAAACCGCGATAATTTTTCTGAAGTAACCAAGGGAGTAGCAACTGATTTGCACATATGCATACCAGCCTTTGCTATCAACTCTCGGGCATACTTTTCTTGTGACAGCACTAATCCCTCTTGTGCATGTTTCACCTCAATTCCCAAGAAATAACTTAACCTTCCAAGACCCTTCAGAGCAAAATCTTGCCTCAAATCTAGAAGCAGTGCTTCAACTGCCCTCTCCGATGAACTAGCCACTATAATGTCATCCACATATACTAACAAATATATAGTAACTGATTCTTTGACATAAATGAACAGGGATACATCACCTTTTGAGGTCATAAAGCCAAGTTGAAGCAGTTTAGCACTTAACCGTGCATACCATGCACGAGGTGCTTATTTTAACCCATATATAGCCTTGTCCAATTTGCAAACATATTGAGGATGTACTGAATCCTTATATCCAGGAGGTTGACTCATGTAAACTTCCTCTTCTAGCTTGCCATGTAAGAATGCATTCTTAACATCTAACTGTCTCGGACACCAATTTCTTGACACAAGTATAGACAACACAAGTCGAATAGTTGCAGCTTTTACCACAGGGCTAAATGTATCTTCATAATCAATGCCATACCGCTGCTTAAAGCCTTTTGCAACTAATCTGGCTTTATATCTCTCAACTGTACCATCTGAATTCTTCTTTATTTTGTACACCCACTTGGAGTCTATTAAATTCGAGGATCCCTTCCTTGGTACCAAATGCCATGTTTCATTCTTCATGAGAGCTTCATATTCTTCATCCATTGCTTTACGCCACTTCTCATCTATCAAAGCATACTCGAAGACTACAAGGTTCACCTGAAACACACAAACCATAGCTCACAAAGTCATCAGGTAAGTCCTTTGGTTTTCGAATATTGTTTTGCAACCGAGTCCGGGGTCTTTCAACACGAGGAGCTGCAGGGACTTCTACGGATCCACTTGACGCACCAGATCCGGCCATATCCAATCCTGTTACTTCTTCCGTGGCTCCAGGACTCGCACCCCTAGCCGCATAAGATCCAGCACCACGAGCGTCAAATGCTGCAGGAGATGCGATCCGCGCGTGATCCAAGGCGTCGATGGTCGCAGGTTGTCGGAGATCTTCTCCGGAATTGGAGCCAAGATCTTCTACACGTAGCTGATCAAAGCTTTAATCTTGTTCCTCTTGATTGCCTGGTATACTTAATTCTGAAAGTGCAAACTCAGCAGGATTATTAGAGGAGTTAATCATGTGGTCATGATCTAATACCCTAGTCCCGATGACGTGATGGATTAAGCAACATTTGCGGTAGAAGAAGAATCTCAGATTTCAAAAGAGTTCCTGCATTTGGATGAAGAGATTGAAAAGGAAAAACAGTCTCATCAAATATGATATCTCTAGAAATATTAATTCGCCCAGTAGAGATATCTAAGCACTTATATCCCTTGTGCATAGGACTATACCCAAGAAAGGCACATTGTTTAGAATGAAAAGCTAATTTGTGAGAATTATAGGGTCTAAGGTTTGGCCAGCATGCACACCCAAAAACTCTCAAGGTCTCATATTCTGGACGAGTACCAAAAAGTATTTCAAGAGGCGTTTCATAGCTGATGACTCTAGAAGGAAGACGGTTTATGAGAAAAGTAGCAGTGGAGAAAGCCTCATCCCAGAACTTAAGTGGCATGGACGCTCGGGCCAGGAGAGATAACCCCTTGTCTACTATATCACAATGCTTGCGCTCAACTGCAGCGTTCTGCTGGTGTGTATGCGGGCATGAAAAAAGATGAGTTATGCCAATTTTAGCAAAGAAAGAGTTAAGTCTTTGATACTCGCCTCTCCAATCTATTTGTACCACTAAGATTTTCTTATCAAACAAATGCTCAACCATTTGTTGAAACATGTGAAATTTCTCAAAAAGTTGAGACTTGTGCTTCAAGAGATAAATCCAAGTAAATTTACTATAATCATCTATAAAACTCACATAAAATTTATTCCTCCCAACTGAACATGGAGCAGGCCCCCATACATCCGAAAAGACCAACTCCAAAGGAGAATTTGAGACACTAAGTAGACTGAGGAAACAATAGTTGATGATGTTTGCCTTGCTGGCATGCATCACACACACTCTCCTTATTAGACTCTGAGAAACAGGTAACTGATTTCGACTAACAACTTTATCAACTATGACATGTGATGGATGACCTAGTCTATCATGCCACCGAACCGTGCTAGGCTTAACAACTACCAGGACACTTTTATTTGTCGATGAAGAAGGAAACTCCAACGACGGAAGGGGGTAGGGTCCTCCTCTACACCGGCCTCTTAGCAGCACCTCCTTCGTAGCCAGATCCTTGAACAAGAAGAAGGTAGGAAAGAATTCAACAGAAACAAGATTATCACTAGTTAGACGATAGACTGAAACCAGATTCTTTGTTGTATGTGGAACATACAAAACGTTATTAAGATGAATATTACGATCTGGGGTAGGAATAATAGATTGACCAACACAATTAATCTCCATACCTGAACCACCGGCAGTATGAACTCTTTCCTGTCCTTGGTACTTTTCTTGAGTCGTAAGCTTCTCCAGCTTCGCCGAGTGATGTGATCTCGTCGCACCTGTATCTGTATACCAATTTGTGTCGACACCGTAGGATGTCGCAACTAGATTAGCAGATCGATCTGGATTGGAGTCTTGCTCAAACCTATCCCAACAACGCTTTGCTGTATGTCCCACCTTGTCACGGATCCGGCATCTCGGCTTCTCCGATGACATTCCATTGCCACGACCAGAATTGTTACCTCTTCCAAAGCCTCCACGGTTGTTGAACTCTCCTCGACCGGTGCCACCTCTTCCAAAACCACCACGATGGCCACCTCTACCACGACCACACCATGTTGCATTGGCATTGATCTGATAGCTCTTCTACTGATTGTCCACACGTGCCTCGGTGAAAAGTAGCTGAGCATAAAAATCACTCAGGCTGATAGGTTCAGCCCGGTTGCTCACGCTCTCGAATAATGAGTTATACTCATAGTCCAGTCCTGCCAAAATGTATGAGATCAAATCATCATCATCCAGCTTTTTGCCTGCGGCTACCATCTCATCCGCATATCCTCGCATCTTGGCGAAGTACGCAGCCGCAGCCATGTCTCCTTTCTTCGTTGTCGCCAGCATGTTGCACAGATGTATCACCCGCGCCCTAGATTGGGATGAATACATCCCTTGGATTGCGCTCCACACCTCAGTCGATGTGGTGTATGCAGCTACCTGACCCAACACTTCTCGCGAGAGAGATGAGTTCAGATAGCTAAGCACTTGTTGATCTTGCACAGCCCATGCCAAATAGGCTGGGTTCTCCCTTGTCTCTATGGACTTGTCCGCCTTTTCAACAATAATTTCTTGGGCAGGAGCCTTGGTAGAACCGTCAAGGTAACCAAACAGCTGTGATCCTTTCATGGCCGGCACCACCTGTGCCTTCCATAGGAGAAAGTTCTCCCGTGTGAGCTTCTCGGAGATGGGATGACTCAGGGTGTTTACTGACGTCGCTGCCAAGGAACTACTCATGGCCGGGGACGACGACATTGTTATAGATCTAACCTACTATCGGTGGAGAATAAAGGCTCTGATTACCATGAAAGATTTAGGAAGCGTTATCACCCCGTTAGGGGCCGCGTCATCTATTAATAGGCTGAGAAAAGCCCTCAGCGTGGCGGATTACAGGGAGTTTGTTACAACAACCAAATCTTAGATTACAACAGAATAAGAGATAGACTCGATAGACTCAATCACCTATATCTATCACAACAATATACTTCAATAATCTGATCTTTCTCTTCTCCATCGGTCCTCCCTAATGAGATTTGAGAGATATAGGAGGAGATTCGTGGGAGGGGATTTGCGATCCTGAAGCAGGCATGGGAAGAGGGAATCGGGAGTTGGGAGAACGAGAGGAGAGCTGCTTGCGAATCGGGAGAGGAGTGTTGTGCTTGCCAGAGATGCACATCAGATGGGCGGCGACGATGTTCGACTTCAGAAACCAAAGAGAACGAACAGACCGAGGGCCGTATCGATTTGTTTCCGGGTGGGGAGGAGGGATTTACTTTTATATAGGCCGGTATCCGATTACCCGGTAACGTATTGTGGATCGCACTGCACCAAACATAAGTAACGGATTGATATTGTGCCCGCAACCCGAATGCGTTACATATCCGCGAATCAAACACGTCGCAAGGTCATCGTCCTCGGATGTGACAGCGTCGCCTACATGCTCAGCGACTCTGTAAGTTGCTGCAATTATCGGCGGTCCATCATCGGCTGCTCTATGATATGCGATGGAGCACATTCATCCCGGAACGGCACGTGCTCCAACACAGCCGGGGTGCTGCCAAGTGGACCTTCCGAAAGGCGTGCGTTACTACCGGGCCTTCTTCGATGACCTCTTCAACAACAGTGGCGCGCGGTGATGGAGACGGCGGCCTTTAACTTCAGCACCACCTACCGCACCACAAGAGGATTTTGGGACTGTCTCAAAAAAAAAAAAAAACAGGATTCTGGGAAGCTGACGAGCCAAGGACACCTGTGGTATAAAGTGGGCGATCTCAAGGAACACATGTATTTCCCTTTTATTTCTCTTATACATAGAAATTAACATTTTCATATGCTGCTTGTTTCGTTGTTGTTCTTTGTGTACTCCTCAACAAACTTAGGTTCCTTTAATTTGTGGTTTCGAACTTCGGTGAAAAATCTTTATTATCTTCTGTGTGCTGGTTTCATTGTTGTTCTTTGTTATCACCATAATTGCTAGGTTGTTCTTTAATACTTTGCCTTTTCTTCTTGTTCTTGCCCGACGTCCTAGTGTTTCTATATTGCTTCTAGCTTGCCGTTGCTTGCTTCTTTTGTTTCCTAGCTCTTGTTTAAAGTCCCACACATTAGAACTTGCTCTAGGCCGTGTTCTTTCTTTCTGCCGCGTGCTGATCCCGTACTAGTACGCAAACCCTAGGGTACTAGTACAGCTCCCGTACTAAGATGCCCAACCTAGGGTTCTAGTACGGTTTGTCTTGACTAATCATTTTAATTAGTGCTTTTCATGTATTATTTCCTATTCACCCCCTTTCTAGCAACTTTCAAGCAATGTAGAGGCGGAAGACGCTTCAATTTTCTTAAAATAAAAGAACCAACCAATTACGACACACTTTGGCTGAATATATACATAAGAGATTCTAGCTAGCTATACGAACTGCCTCCAAGTACACCTTCATAGAAACTATTCAAGGTCGACCAAATTATGATGGTCCAAGGGATACTGACACAAAAAATACTTGTAGGTGGGTAAGTCAAAATTCACCTAGATCGTAAGTAGGTTTTTGTATGGCATGTAAAAGGTATGGTGCCATGTTTTTGAAAAAATATTTTCAAAATAGTATGTCTTCTTTCATGCATCTCACGCAAAGGTGGATCTCCCAATAGGGTAATGTAGGGCGGCAGCCCGATCTAATAGCATCTCCAAGAGAGCCTCCATAAATCTTCCCTAAATGAACTTATTGGGGTATAGTAAAGTTACGATCTCCAACGACTCCCCAAGATAACTTACTCCCTCAGTTTTTAAATTGTTGGTGCCATTGACTTTTTTGTTACGTTTGATCATTCGTCTTATTCAAAAAAGTTTAACAATTATCAAATATTTTATTACCATTTGCTCAATCATCAAGGAAAGTTGAAACATAACTTATAATTTTATATATTTGAAAAAATATTTTGAATAAGACGAAAAAAGTCAACAGCATCAATAATTTAAAAACGGAGGAAGTACATATTTATTCTCTCCATAAATTCACCTCATTTGTAGCTAGAATCTTGGAGAAAGTTAGGATCCACAACCCTTCTATTTATACAAGGGAATTAATGTTGTTGGCAAATGTTGACATGGCCCAATTTTATTCTAATTATTCTTGATCAAATTTTAGGAAGAACTGTTAGAGAAGACAAGAGAAATTACCCCTAACATTTTTTAGACTGCTCCTACAAAATAGTATTTTGAAATCAATTTATCGGGAAGCTTTTAGAGATGTCTAAGCTCCCGATCAAATCCCCGTGACCTCTCCTCCTCTAGGTTGCCAAACAGGAGCACTGTGGTAGTAAAACAACCTATAACAAACATGGAAATACCTTCCTTGAACAACATTTGGATTATGTCAACCTCGTTTGCTTTTTATGTACAGATTCAATTCCAGAACAAGCATAATATATCCTTCTGAAAAGAAATGATGGCTGCTCCGAGAATGAACTGCTCTTAGAAGTATAATTAACCGAAAATAGTGATGATAGAAAATAGCAGTGACATGAAAAGAATAAATTAAGCCAGTCAGTATAATATATACGGATTGTTGATAATAGCACTATATTTAATTTGTTGATTGTAATAGGAGGGAGTAAGGAAAAATCACACACAAAAATAATAACCCAAGATTCCCTAAATATGCTTTTCAAATTACCCGCTATTAACCAATTAAACTAAAATACCATTACATATAATAATTTATAAATTGACCACAACCACCATTAAAAAAATATTCATTCTGAAAATAATGTTCAAAGAGAAATAGTGATAATGACATAATATATTAAAGAGAAATTATATAATAATGTTAATAATAAATGCGTGCAGACACTTAGACGCACAAATGATTTGCGTGGTGAAATAGTAATTATTATCACAGGACGAATAATGATTGAGACTAAACGTTAAAACATACACGCACACCGCCTGATGCGTGGTAGAGTGACTCACTGGTTTGGTAGACATGCCTTTCCTTTGGTACAGAAAGTTCTACGTGGTCATTATTATTGTTTGAGTCAGTCTTTGAGAGCTACAGCGATGGGAGTAATGTACAGACGGGTCAGTCTACGAAACGTCGAAACCAGAGTGATCCCACCATGAAAGCTCCTGACAGCTGTCCCATGGAACGAACCAGTCAGTCCATGCATCTGCGTACCAATGGACAATTAAGTTGTTCCGCAACTTGACTCGTACTACCTCCGTTTTAAAATATAAACATTTATTGATTCTTCAGAATTGTGTTTGACTGTTCGTCTTATTAAAAAAATTATAAAAATATTAATTATTTTTCATATTTTAATTTATTATTAGATATATTTCAAATATAATAAATTTGTTTTTATATTTTTATAAAAAATGAATAAGACAGGCAGTCAAATATAACCTCAAAAGTCAACAAATGCTTATATTTTAGAACGGATGGAGTACTATTTTATATATTTTATATAGCAGCGGCCTTAGCTGAGGAACTAGGACGCCGTACCCAAAGAGATCTCAAGCATGGAGTGCGCTCGGCTCCTTCCAGCCCACCTCCTTCTCCTGCTGTTCTTTCTGATGTTCCCCGCGGCGGCCACGGACGCCTCGGTCCCGGTGGTGGCTGCAGGGAGGCCCGGGTGCACGACCAAGTGCGGAGACATCGACGTCCCGTTCCCGTTCGGCCTAAACGCCCAGTGCGCCATCAACAGCAGCTTCGACTTCGAGCTCAACTGCACCACCGTGAACGGCAAGACCACGCTGCTCCACGGTAATGTGGAGGTGATGAAGATCTCCGTGCAGGAGGGCAAGTCCTGGGTCAAGACCGGCATCTCGCGGCAGTGCTACAACCGGACCAACAACAATGTGGAGTACATCAACGCGTCTTTGAACCTCACCGGCACAGCCTACGCCCTGTCCGCGGACGATAATACGATCATCATTCTCGGATGCAACAACCTCGGCTACATGCTCGGTGACACCGTAAGTTTTTGAATTCCCTCTTCGCTTCGCCTGATGAGCATCTCGTGGACATAGCTTCTGATACCCTGTGCGATAATTTGCTTAGTACACAATCGGCTGCCTGTCGACGTGTGACGTTGCACCCACAAACGGCTCGTGCGACGGCTCCGGTTGCTGCCAGGCTGACCTCCCGAAGAAAGGTGTGCGCTACTACCAGGGATTCTTCAACGAACTCTACAACAACAGCGACCTGAGTTTGGCGGCGACCCCTTGCAACTACATCACGGTAATGGAGAGGGCGGCCTTCAGCTTCAGCACCGCCTACCTCACCACCACCCAATTCTGGGACGCCGACGACGAGCACAGAAACCCCGTGGTGATGGAGTGGGCGATCTCGAACAAGATGTGTGGAGAAGCCGAGTTTGACACGGAGACGCCCTACGCCTGCGTCAGCAGCCACAGCGAGTGCGTCAACAACACTGCAGGTTACCGATGCAACTGTTCCAGCGGATACAAAGGCAACCCATACGTCCAAGACGGATGCCAAGGTTTTCCATCTCATTCTCCAGCACTGGATTTCATTTCCCTTTTATTTCTCCTATATGCTCGCACGGGAATGAACACCGCCTTATGCATATTATTTTAATAATCTAGCGTTGTTGTTCTATGATTTTTCAGATATTGATGAGTGTCAGGACAAAGTTACTTACCCATGCGACGGAAAATGCACAAATACACCAGGATCTTACTCTTGTTCATGCCCCAACGGGAAAACTATGATCAATGACCGTTGTGTCAAAAATAAAAAATCAGTTCTGGTTGATTCAGTTGTTGGTACGTTGCTGATAAAACACCTAGCTAGATTGATTTCCGTGTGTCGATTCTTATATATGTTATGCTCCCCCTGTTTTTTTTATAGGTACGTTGTTTGGTTCAAAGTTGAACAATTCAGTGTCACATAGAAAAAGAAAATCAGACTACTAGTTTTTGAGATGTATGTATATGAGTGATTTGTAAACTGAAACTAATCAGCTTGCCGTTTACTATAATCATGCAGGTGTAAGTGTTGGGCTGGTTATTCTTGTGATCGCCGCCACTTGCACATACTTGATCCGAGAAAGACGGAACCTTCACCGTATAAAACAGAAGTATTTTCGACAATATGGTGGTATGATTCTATTTGAGGAGATGAAATCCCAGCAAGGCATTGCATTCAAGATATTCCCCGAAGAAGACCTGCAGCATGCCACAGGCATGTTTGATGAAAAGAATGTCATTGGCCATGGAGGTCACGGAAAAGTCTACAAGGGAGTTTTGAAGAGCGGTGTACAAGTAGCTGTGAAAAGGTGCATGATCATCGATGAGCAACAAAAGAAAGAATTCGGCAAGGAGATGCTCATCCTATCACAGGTCAATCACAAGAACATTGTCAAGATCCTTGGTTGTTGCCTCGAAGTTGAAGTCCCTATGTTGGTGTACGAGTTTATCCCAAATGGAACCTTGTTCCAGCTTATTCATGGTGACCATGGACAACACATCTCCTTGGCTACTCGCTTGAGAGTTGTGCATGAGTCTGCCGAGGCATTGGCCTACCTCCATTCTTGTGCATCCCCACCCATACTCCACGGTGATGTCAAGTCTACCAATATCCTCCTAGATGGTGACTACACAGCTAAAGTTTCTGATTTCGGCGCGTCCATCCTAGCACCGACAGATAAGTCGCAATTTGTCACATTTGTCCAAGGAACTTGTGGATACCTCGACCCAGAGTATATGCTGACATGCCAGTTAACAGATAAAAGCGACGTGTACAGCTTTGGAGTCGTTCTCCTAGAATTGCTCACACGCAAGAAGGCATTCATCCTCAACGGGGTTGAGAATGAGAAGAGCCTTTCGATGGTGTTTCTGTCTGCGATGAACAATAACAGACTCATGGACATCTTAGATGATCAAATCAAGAGTGATGAAAATGAAGAGATTCTTGAAGAGATTGCAGAGTTGGCAAAGCAATGCTTGGATATGAGTGGCGTGAATAGGCCATCAATGAAGGAAGTTGCAGATAAGCTTGATAGGTTGAGGAAAGTCATGCAGCACCCATGGACTCCCGAGAATCCTGAAGAGTTATACAGTTTGTTGGGGGAGTCGTCTAGGGCCAGCACAAGTGTTGTTACTACAGAAGGTTTCACCATTGCTAAGAAAGCAGCAATGGGCTTAGAAATGGGACGCTAGTAGGTAATTGTGTGCATATATAATAGGTTGTGTTAGAATACTTAATGTCATAGAATATTAAGGGTTATGCAATTCTATTTTTAATTATGTTTGTTTTCAGGGACATGGGATCCTCTTGAATTATGATTTTTTTTCAGAAACATTATGTTTCCACAACTATTATATGTATATCTTTAAGTCGATCAACTGAAGATGTTCGTACGCTTTTGTGGGAAACCAGAGAAGAAAAACATTATCCAAAGAAATTTGGAATCAAGAATACTAGTGGAAAATGTCATCAATAAACACAATTGATCACATTTTTTTTGGTAAAGTAGAGTTAAAATATTTTTAGATCCCATTGATTAAATAAGTTATTTTCTTGATGTGGGCTTGCACAATGTTTCTCAAAATTATATATTTGTACGTATACTACTTATATTCAACAAGTGAAATTTACTACTGCATAATACAATGGCACGGCATATCAACAATTCAATATGACGTCTCGTCAATATTTTAACTCCAATTAGTAACAAATTCCAGAATTTTGTTAAGCTCCAGAATTTTTATTGTACAGTTGCTAGTAATAAAAAATATAATCTTGGTATCTACATTATTAGATACATAATGCAACAAGAAAAAAGCAAACCATCAAGAGTAAAACTCCTTATAGAAAGGCCTATAATCTGTTTCACTATTGCATAAAAGGGGTTTGAATTTAGATATCTGGAGGTTATGAAATTATTTTCTTAAGTACATTTGTTTTCTGGTTAATGATGAGAGAATTATCACAAGAATTTTGAAATTTATCCCAGCAACATTATGTTGTCACAACTATTATATGTATATCTTCTAGACATCTAAAGTCGCACTTTATTTGGAAACTAGTGAAGTAAAAGGCTATCCAAAGCAGCTTGGAATGATCAAGATTCAAGACTAGTGGCAAATATGTGAAATAAACCATAATTTGTCAACAATTCTGGTAAGATAATATCAACATATTTTTATATCCCATTTTATTAAATAAGTTATTTGGTGGATGCTGGAGAGTATAATTGTTTCTCAAGTTTTTATAGTTGTATGTACAATTTATATCCTAGAATTTTCTGAGTGTGGCATGACGCCGACCATTCCACGATAAGACTTGGTATCTGACAAAGAATAATGCAAAAGAAAACTTCTCAATGAAAGGTGCAAAGAGCAAGGAATGAAAAAAAAGAAACTATGCATTGCCAATCGAAATAATTGTGGATCCTCCAATACAGAGTGTGTTTGGTAGAGCTTATACTTATGCAGCTTATTGCTTATGCTTGTGCTTATCTGTCAAAATTTCTTATATAGCTTATCCAGCTTATTGTTCCATGAGCAGTCAAGCCATTGGGCAAAATAGCGTATCAAAAATGCTTATGATTGTGAAATGCGTGCATAAGCTAGAAAAGCAATGTTTGGCTTGCTTTGCCCCTTTAGTACAAAAGAAAAAACTGCTTATGATGTGTTTGGTAATAAGATTCTTATAACTTCAACCTGTTTTGTATAACTTATGGTTTATGGTAGCATAAGTTGTTTCATAAGCTGGTCCATACATTGTACCGAACACAACCGACTGGTGTTAAAAAATGCACCCGCTCCCGACAAATAAAATTTCACTCGACATAAGTGCGTTTAGTTGAGCGTCAAAGAGGGACGGGACAGGGTCATCCACGATACGTGGTGTTTGCTTCGATGGATGGGGTCATCCATGTTTTTTGTTTGGTTGAAGGGACGAGGACGAGAAGGACAAGAATCATCATCTAATTATATTCTTAATTTAATAATAATAGTATATATGATAATTTGTAAATAAACATATTAATGTTATCTAAACATTAACATCACTAATTAATTAACAAAATTATAATTAACACTAATAATATTTGAATTAATTAATATACTACTCTCTAACTAACATGTTTGCACTTATAAATACTAATTGTTTTGTAATATATACTAATTATTTACATAACACATTAAATATTACTAATCTTTTACTAATTAGCATGATCAGTAAAGGTGGATCGCTCCGTCTCACCATTTTTTAGGGATAGGTTGTCCCTCGTTGACGCCGAACCAAACATCAGCAAAAGAGGGATATCCCTGGATGACACCGTCTCGTCCCTCTTCGTGCCTCTAACCAAACACCCGAACGGTTCTTTCATTATTCAAACTCTTTAATCTTTTTGTTGCTTTCTTTTTCTTGACACATTGGCTGTTGCTGTTCTAGGATAGATTGACTAAAATGAGTATATGATGCGATTTTTTTAAAAATAATCCAAAAAATCCTAAAATAAAAAAACTGTCCCAAACTAAATTTTCAGGATCTAGACGTTTTAATCATGCCATATGACATGGCGTGATTGGGTGACACGTCGGCGTGGACCGCCACGTCGGATCGGGAGGCGGACCAGGGTTGATCGAATCATGCCATATGAGACGGCGTGATTGCCCCCTCCCAATCACGCCAATCTACTTGGCGTGATTCAGCTCATATATGCCCGGCCAAACCCTTCCTTCTTCTTCCTCCTCACTTCTCCTCTACACTCTCACTCCATTGTTCTCTCTCCGAAAAAAAGGGAATTCTTCATCCCCCTCCAATCTTTGATGCTCATTTGGGTTGATTTTTCAGAAGGTTATTCTTGGAAGGTATGGCTATTGATTTGTCCATCGATTTGTAGTGTTTGTTGATTATTTTGGTAGGGAGGATGAAAATTAGGGTTTAGCTTTAGGTTTAAGGTCATGAGAGTAATTTAGGTAACTAAAGAGTTGCATTTGTTGTGTTGTATGTTGGTGAAGCTGGAAATAGGTGGTGGGAGGTGTATCCCAACGTAAGCTCGGTGGATGCACCGGTTCCACATTTGCTACCTATTCCTACATGTGAATGTAACACTCTTGCACACGTGAAGCAATCCCGACATCCGTTGACAGCCGCCCGATCTTACTATTGTTGTTCAAATGATGGGGTATGTGTACTCATCCGTGATCTATTTTATTAGTGGTTCCTTGTTGAAGTGACTTGCAATATGAAACTTGCTATAGGTAGGGCAATGCAGCTTCTTTCGAGTGCATTGAGGGTTCGGAGGCGTATGATGAGAGGATATTGTATTTTCCTTGGGACCAAGAGGGCAAGCCTTATTATTTGTTCGAGAAATGGGTTTCGCCGCCGCCTAATCCTCCTTTGATGTCTAATCAAGAGAAAATTGATGCTTCATATAGGCGTGTGCATGATCCTCTGTTTTGCAAGTGTGGTGTTCGGGCAGAGTTGCACCGGCCTCCTCGGGGTTGGCATACACCCGGTTCTTCCGTTGTCCATTCATAAGCACGGTTGGTAGTTTGCTTTTAACAAAAAATATTACAGTTGTTTGTAAAGAATTACCTGATAAGATAATGTTTTGCTATGTATAGGAGAACAAGAGAGGATGCGATTTTCGGAGTGGATATATGGTCCAAAGGCATTATATCTATATCCCGAAGAATTGTCGGAGGATGTGCCATATGGGAAGTCATTACCATGTGAGGAGAGGCCAACCATACTTTGTCAATGCGGTGTCCCAGCCAGAGCGAGGTGTGGTGCCATCGGAGTTAGGGTACGGATACTATTGTGGTGATACAGTTGGTGATGTTGACGAATGGGTGAGTAAGTAGGTAGTGAATTAAAGAATTTACCGATGTGGTATGAGGTCGGTGCTAATGATTTGAATTCTCCGTGTGTACTCGAGGCTAACCGGAAGTGCAATTGGGAGACATTTCCTGGACGAGAAAAATTTCTGCAAGAGGCAAGTACGTATGGACCGGAGGACTATGTGAAGGTGTTACGAGAGAAGAAGGAAGGAAATAAGGGAGAAGTATGTGGAAGAGCCTCCGGATTTTATCATTCGGACGATATGTAACGAGTACAAAATAGATATGGCAAATGGTGGCTATTCGGCTTATGAGAAGGCCTTAGACATTTGGAGACATAATCGATATAGATTTCCTGCAAAGTCTGTATGGTCCCACTTGGATGTAGCTCGTGGTTGGAAATTTAAAACAACGAAGGAGTTTGTGGCGTGGTGCAAAGGAAAAATGAGATTGATACTTGAAAAAAAGCCACGATGATACAAAGAATTGGGCAAAGAAACTTGATGTAGCTGAGAGTAGTTCCATTGTGAACTTAATTGAAAACTTACCATCCGTTGACAATACGGAGTCAGGCGTGGTACTACCGGCATGGCACGAACGACCTTATTGTCGTTGCGGATACCGTGCAAAGGTATCCACATCAGATGGAAGGATATAGTTCCATTGCCCAACTTTGTCTCGTAACAAGAATTGTTCTTTCTCCGAGTGGTTGGATGGCACAAGCTCCACTTGTCATGGTGAATCGAAGGTGGAAACGAGGGAAGAGTTACTACTGAACATAAACACGAACAAATTGTGCGCCTATTGAAAGAAAACTTACTTGTGCAGATTTTGGTTTGTGTTTGTATGGGGGACATTAATTTCCTGTAGACGCCCAAATTGTCGCATCACCCGTTGAGGCAGGTGCCACTCCACAGCGTAGAAGGAGATGAGAGGCAATTCCGCCTCCGGAGGTTCATGTCACGGGTGCACATCGGACTAAGCCCCAACTCTAGCACCTCTTGTCGCTCGTACGGTGTCCAAGTAACCTAAAACATTGATGATCATATTTAGTGAATCCATTTTTCCATTCAAATGAGTATTGAACTATGGAAGTAATTTACCCGATTAGGGGTTATCACATCAAGGGTGTTGGTGTAATCCCTATACCTCCCGTCAAGGTTGCCCACGACGTTGACACGGTTGTGGTACAGGTACGCAACCGTGGGTCAAGAGCCCTCGTCCTCGTGTGGCCACGATCGCAACAATACATGTTAGAACACATGTAACAACATATAACGGAAAAAGTGAAAATACAAGGTATATAACGTACCTTGGCCTAACCATGCTCTGGTCTAGCAAGGGGAAACCTCTCCCACATCCACACCTGCAGCGGTAGGCACATCCACCTAGGTTGGCACTTGCTCCAACCCTGCGACAAGCCTAACAAAGCCGACGATACAAGTACGCCAACACCGCCGATCCCTAGCTGTATCCACCAATCTCGTCCCATGGCTTCATAAGATAGGGCAAGACCATCCAGGAGATAGTGTTGCCACCGGCATCTGGAAACAGGTACCCACCGACCAAGTGCCACAACCAGGCCTTGCAAGCTACCTCCACAACCTCCTCGGGATACTCTGTGTCATTGTCGATGGTAAAGTTGTCCATCAACCAAGCTGAGCTCACACCAGTAGTCTTGGTGTCACGGGTGTCGTGGGCTGGCTCGGGTGGCCTCGGTCCTAGCCACTCCTCAACGGTGTCGCGCCACCCCCGAGGCTGCGTCCGATCACACAAAGGCGGTCCATCTATTGCCGGTGCGGAATCATGGACACATCCTGCAGAGTCGGTGCCACTTCACCACAAGGTAGGTGAAATGTGTGTGTCTCCGGTCTCCACCTATCAACAAGTGCCGTCGTAGCTGGACTGTCGAAGGACGGCAAGTTGAAGCCGACCAAGCGTGCCAAGGGCAAGAAACCGGCACGCGCAAGAAACGGTGCAAAGCGCTCGTCCCACCGCAAAGGAGAGTGCGTGTGTCGTGGGGAAAGATTAACGCCGCCACATGGCGGCAATCGGGCCCGCTTAGCAAGGGATTAGCAGAGCCACGTCGGTAGAAGGGGCTGGACCACACCCGAACGATCTAGACAGAGGATGGCTCGGCAGGCACCGGGACTCGACCACGGTACCTTACTCAAGGAAGTCCGCCTCGCACGATTATGGGTGCCTTGCTCAAGGGGTTCCGTCCCGCACGACCTTGGTTGCTCGACCTACCCGCTCGAGTTCGATGCCCGACCTCCGGGCTCGACCTCGACGCTCAACCACTAACCGCATTAACTCTCAACCGTCCCGACGTCCACGTGGGCGCTACTCGGAAATCATTAGCGGGAGGCCCGAACCCCATCCCTCCTCGCCACCACCTGCTCCCGTCGGGGCACGCCGACGGGACGTGCCGTTCTCGTTGCGTGACAGGAGTTGGCGTGGACCGAAGCCTCCGGGAGAAGCCATTATTCACCGACATATGGACGTACGATCCCCCGTCACGCCCGTCGAGCAGGTGTAACTCGAGGTCGAGCTCGAGTTACACTCCGCCTCGCACGACCTTCGCCCGCAAGCTCAAGTCGCAGGGCGAGTTCCTCTCGCAGTCTCAACCACGTCCGAGGACCGTTGCGCGTTTCGCTAGCTTTCTTTCTTCCTCCATGGCACGGATGGTTGATTCCGAGCTTTCGTTTTGGGCCCTCGGCACTTCGTGCGCTTTGGGAGCCTCGAGTTTCTTGCCACCTCCGGCGGACGCCGGTACGCGCCGAGCCGCCGGCGCCGTGGGCCCTCGCGGCCACCCTTGTCACCGTGAACGCGACGCGACTCGGCGCCGCGGGCCCTCGCGGCCACCCTTGTCCCGGGTAACACCGCACCCCGGCGGCGACGATTTACAAGCTCGCCTCCGGGCCGGGCGCCTAGAGCTGGAGGAAGCTCGCCGTGGTCTCGAGGAGGAGACCGTGGCGGTGGAGCGGGAGTTGGAGCAGCAGCGCCAGCACGTGGAGTGCAACGCGCGGCAAAGGGCTCGCCACGTCCACCAGCAGATCGCCGACGATGTCGGAGGCGAAACCCAGCACTTCCCTCGCGCTGGGCAAAACGTTGCTGCAGCAGCTGCGTTGCTCAAAACCCTTCCCGTGCAACCGAGTCCCGAAGCACAACGAGTGCAGAGGGAGATGGCCGCGCTCCTCGCTAAGGCGGCGGAGCAACACGCGGAGAGTTCGCAGCGACGCGCCGCGTTGTCGAACCAGCACGCCAGCACCAGCCGTCACGACTCCCGGGCGAGGGGTTCGGTCCGTAGCTTCGTGCGACAGCCCGCGCAATCGAGGCCAGCCGAGCCCGGTAATCGGTGCACTCGGCATCGGGGCTGCGCGCGACGCGCGCTCAACCTTGGACGCGCGCCGGCGCGCTCAGGACGATAGAGGCCCATGCCTCGTCCGCCACCCCCACCGTGGTGGCCGGGGTGACGTCGAGCACGACCGGAGCCGGAGCCCCGATCCCCGGGTCCCGGGGTCTTCAGCTCCGCGATTAGGGGAGCGAGTTTCCCCCGCGTTTCCAGCCTCCGACGACGCGTTGCCCGGTACGCCGGGGAGTCGAACCCCTCCCTCCGGCTGGAAGACTATCGCCTTGCATGCCGGGCCGGCGGTGCGAGTGACGATCTCGCCATCATTCGGAACCTGCCGTTGTATCTCGCCGACTCGGGAAGAACCTGGCTTGAGCACTTGCCCACGAATCGGATACGTTCGTGGGCTGACCTGCGAGAGGTTTTGGTAGGTAACTTCCAGGCTACGTGCGCCCGCCCGGTAACCCCCGGGAGTTGAAGAGCTATCGGCAAAAGCCGAATGAGCCGCTCCGGGATTACATTCGACGCTTCTCCGGCGCTGCAATGGTGGGCCCGTTTTTATAATACCGTGTAATATGCATTTTAGGTTCCTCATCTCCCTCTATAACTTGTTCCCCATTTTGTAGTTGGAAAATTGTAGTTTTCCTATGCTTACCATTAGCCACCAACCGAAAATATTTAGTGTTTGAATCACCATCAAGTAGATCTTTTGTTTTTGCTCTTTGATACCACTTCATTTCTTCTTCCCACAAAAGTTGTGCCAATCTAAGATTAAGGCATTGTTTTAAATCGATTTACGAGGTTGTCAAAATGGTATGTTCAGCTTTCTTATCTTGGACATATAGTTTATTTAGCAACATCTTCTTTTCCTTTTTGTATGTCCCACTTACATTTTTAGCCCAACCTCTAAGGTATTGGCGAAGTCTCCTTATTCGAGCCTGCCACCGTTCCATGGATGTTGAGCCGGATGTTTCGATAACTAAATCTCCTTAACCAATTCAATGAAACCATCCCTAAGCAACCAACCTAATTCAAATTTGAATAAAGGTTGTATAGTGTTGTAAGATGGTTCACCAGTGTTTAGAAGGAGAGGTGTATGATCAGAAATTTCTCTTGACAGAGGAATGATCGTTGATAAAGGAAATTTATGCTCCCATTCTGTTGACATTAACACTATCTAATTTTTCATAAGTAGGTATTTCACGAGAGGTAGCCCAAGTATATTGTCTACCTGTCATTTATAATTCCCTCCAATTTAAACCATCAATAACTGCATTAAACAATGAAGGCCATCTATTGTCATAATTATCATTATTCTTTTCATGAGGGTTTATGAGTATATTGAAGTCGCCACCAATAACAATTGGATGGCTCTCATGGCTACCCATTCTAGCTAATTCAGCCAAGAAACTATTCTTTGTATTGTGCCTGTGCAGACCACAACTAATGCCCATTTGTACCCATCAGATTTGTTGCGTAAAAGGAATTTTACATAAAAATCACCTTCATCTATAGAACCAATGCCAAAGACACCGAGGTCCACACCTAAGAGGATTCCGCCTCGAGCGGCCTCTAGGTTCTTTATAATGCCATAAAAAATCTCTACCACCACATATATTCTTAAGAAAGTTGGCTGAAAACTCTCTCCTTCCTATTTCTGATATAGCAATAAAATTCAGATTATGCTCTTTAGTAAGGTCAGAGACAAATCTATGTTTCTTTGGGTTTTTAAACCCATCGCTATTCCAGAAAAGGCCTTTCATTTAGAAGTATCAGAAATTTTAGTAACCCTTTTATTCTTACATTTCTTAGAACTGGATCTGGATTTAGGAATGGTATTAGTATCAACCGTATCCATTACTTCTTCCATAATGTCGCTACACAAATGGTTAAGAATAAATTTATCCAGTTCCTCTTCCTTCGCTATTTCTTTTTCCTCTTTTTCGATTACAGTTATTTTCTCATCTATTTGTTGTACCTCTTATATTCTAAGCTGCTCAATTGTTTTTAAATGTTCTATGGGACATGTAATACTAACACTATCCTGACCCATAGAAACTCCAATACTTTCTAAATTACTAATAATGACATCTTTACTGAATAAAAGAAACGACTCTGGAATATCATCAGTACCTTCATTTTTCGACGCTTAATGCCTTTCTGCACGGTCCAGGGAGTCATCATCACATGATCCAGCCCTGCGCTTGCCCCGACGAGCTGCAGCTTGCTGTGGAGAAGCTTCAGGAATTGCTGCCAATTCATCCATAGTTGGTGCAGGATTCTCCCCAAAAGACTCCAACAATTCTTCATCATCAATGAACTAAACATTATACTCTTTCGCCATCCTCTCTATATCACTGTTCACTTGTGCACTATCAACTGAGTCACTTATTTGTGGTGGTAACTCCCTGTGCTCCTCCTGTTCTTCCCCACACTCACCCGCCGCCAAAGTCTTAGTTTTGTCAGCCCCGTCAGCTGTGACCATTGCTGGTACCATCACTGACTGCGATGCCACACCGAGGTTGTATGGCTGCGCTCCAACTGAAGCTTCATTCTACAGCAGTACTGGCTTAGCAGCTTCCGCTTCTGATGTCAACCTAAGCATCATATTGATTCCTCTCACTGTTGGTAGTTGACCCATTTCAGTCGGGACCATAATGTGGAACACCTGTCGGGATAGCGTTTTATTCGCCTGACACCCAGTAGCTTTGGTACTATTTTCTTGCTTCCCACCCGCATTGTTTCCATTGTTCGAAGCCGGTCCCGACCCTGAAAATTCTGTCCATTGTTGGACTCATTGCCTTGATGTTCTGCACCCCCATCATTCCTAGTATAGTCCATATCCATAGGCTCCGGGTTAGAAGCATTAACACTTTCTTCCACCCGAAAGAGTAGCCTATAAAGATAGTCACCACACTACTACAAATCCCCTCTATAGCGGCGCCACGAAAAAGAATGTAGCAGCGCCGGACAATGTCATCCGTCGTTAAAAATCGTCATGATTTTTAGTGGCGGCCCACATACGGCCCGCCGCTACAAATCTTTGTAGCGACGGACCATAAAGAGGCCCGCAGTAAAAAACAGCCCAGCCCAACCATCCAAAACCCTAGTTGCATTGAAATATAAAATGACCCCTCCCCCACTCCACCCCAACCCTCGCCGCCGCCCCTCTCTCTCTCTCTCTCTCTCTCTCTCTCTCTCTCTCTCTCTCTCTCTCTCTCTCTCTCTCCAGCGACGCGACGCGCGGCGGCGGCCGCCGCCTCTCCCTCCTCCGGTGACGCGCCGCGCGGCGGCGCGCCGCCGCCGCCTCTCCCTACTCCGGCAACGCGGCACGCGTGGCGGCGGCCGCCGCTCCCTCCTCGGGCGACGCGACGCGTGGGCGGCGGCCGCCGCTCCTCCCTCCTCCGGCGATGCGGCACGCGGGGCGGCAGCCGCCGCTCCCTCCCTCCTCCGATGAAGCGGCGCGCGGGGCGGCGGCCGCCGCCTCTCCCTCCTCCCGCGACGCGGCGCGCGGGGCCGCCTCTCCCTCCTCCGGTCCGGCGACGCGGCGCGCGGGGCCGCCTCTCCCTCCTCCGGTCCGGCGACGCGGCACGAGGGGCTGCCTCTCCCTCCTCCGATCCGGCGATGCGGCGCGCGGGGCCGCCTCTCCCGCCTCCGGCGACGCAGCGCGTCGGGCGGCGGCCGCCGCCTCTCCCTCCTCCGGCGAGGCCCACGGGCAGCAGATCTAGGCGGGTGGAGGGAGCGGGCCCATGTGGGCCTGCTGTTTTTTTGTTTGCCAATTTTGCTGTAGCGGCGGGTGGTTTCAGTTTTGTGGAACCCGCCGCTACAGGTCTTTATTTTTAGCTGCGTTTGGGTAGCGGCGGGCCACTATACCCGCTGCTATAGCGGGTTTCGGCCCGCCGCTACAGAGCTTTATTCCTGTAGTGCCAATCACCATATCCACATATATTGTGGTAGATTAGGATCAAGTACTTGGACCTGTAAGTGGCAAATGTCAAATTTCCTTGTGAAGAGCATATCAACATCCTTTGCAATCCCCAATATTGAGCCTACTGCCCAGATGATTAAAAAATCTCTTAGTCCACTTGGTAAACCTGTGAACTGAACCCAAACTCGTGGCAACTTAAATCTGGCTTCATTTGCACCCTCTCACTCTCCCATTTCAAGCTTGGCATTCTGTACTTTTGTGTTAATTACTCCAAACTCTACCATTCGCTGCAGCTCGACACTGGATGGGAAAAGTGTATAGAAGCAAATAATCTCTCTAATTCAACTATCACCTATGGTACTGTGAGCACACAATCTGTGATGCGTATCAGTGCTTTCCTTGAATCCTTCGTATGCTTGTGAGCACCCGTGGTAAGGTATGTGAAAGAAGCCTAGCCCTTCCACTCCATAGCCACATGGCTCTGCATTTGGTTTGACTCCCCTATAAATGGGACATCTAGCTTTAATTAATGTGGGTCTTCACATCACATATTTCACAGTACAAAACCACAGTGCATTGTTGCATGGCATGACCTTTTGTGGGACATTTGTAGCAATATGGAGGTTTGCTACCTTTGTCTTTTGTTGCTTTAGACCCCTTAGGTATCTCTTTCAATTTCGTAGCCTTGGACATGCTCTTGATATGCTCCAATTTCCCGGTCCTTAGTACCACCTCCTTGTTCGGCGTGCTTGCAGGTCCCTCAGTTTTTGTTAGAGAGGCCGTCGGAGCTGCGACCAATGTCTCCATGCCTGGTATCGATGCAAAAGCATGCTGGAGCAAGGTTGCTGCTTGAGCAGGCAGGTTGGGACTCACATTCCCGGAATTATTAGCATTCTTAGGAGCCAGAGGACCTGATGTTCCCATCGCCGTGCCAGGAGTTGCCAACTTCCCATCAACAGGACCAGCTGCCGCTCCGCCACCAGGGATGCTCACCGGCATGGGCCCCCGAGGCTGAACGGGCAGGCTGATTTGGTAGCACATTCTTCTGGTTACCATGTCCTTGCAGTTGATGATGATCTCCTCCCCGTCCGTGGTAGCCTCTGCCATGATGGTTGCCAAAACTGCCTTGAAAGTTTCTTCCCCCAAATCCCACATGGAATCTGCCACCATTGCGTCCCCTCGCCCGTTGTATCGACCGCCGCCCCACCAGTAAAAGGGACCTCGAGCACCATCCCCAGGATGAAAGCCCCGATTAGGATCATGGAAGCCCCCTCGATTGACAAGTCCACCTTGGCCAGCACCTCGACCAACTCCGCCACAGTAGTTCGCACCACCGCGTTGACAGTCAAAGCCACCTCCTCTCTATTGACACATCTGATTTCGTCTCAAAGCGTTGTGTGATATAGAAAAGTGCGGAGCTCTAGGGTTTCCAAAGCATGTGTCGGTTTTAGCAAAGAGAGCTACCAATCCCATTGTTGGTTGGTACGGTACTCCTGGACTAAGAACCATACACTTACGGCCCAGTTGTGGCCCATTTTTTTTTAATTCAGATGGGTAACTAATGACCCCCGAATTAATTTGCATTTTTGAATTCATGGTGCACCAATCTCGCTCAGTTCCTGAACCTCGGATCTCAACGGAATCCTGTTCCCCGACGCTGATGAACTGCCGGACGTTGAGGTTGGCTCGGACCTGAGATAGTCTAAAAAGAAACTAGAACAAGGACAACTCCTATGTGCCAACGCAATAGCATCTCCACTTGTAATTTTTGGTGAAATCCTAGGCGGCGGTAAAGGACCAACCCAAGGACTAATGCTCTGGTTGAGCTTCACCCGTGCATCAAAATTATCTTTAGCCTTTCTTGAGATAGGACCAATCTGAGAAGGAGAGACGTCTCCCTCAGTTCGTGTCACCTCAAGCTGGGCGCTGCTTGTCGTCTTTGAGACAAAATCAGATGTGTCAATAGAGATTACCTCGTCAGTTTCGCTATCAGAGTCGTTGTCGAAGTTGTTGTCGGTGGCCTAGAACTTGAAGCCTAGAGGTTCCTCAACCCCATGAAAATGAGGTCTTGGTTTCACAGATGTGCACAACATTACCTCCGGACTCCGGGCCATGTGCTCTTCGGCTAGAATGTGTTCCTCTTCCTCATCATCTTCCTCGCCTCCTTTTGGCGGCATCACCGGTCTTGTTAATGGCACCATCGTGAGACGACGAACCCTCAGCTTATTCTTCATGGATGAGTTGGTGAAGAACACCGGACGAAATTGCCGATTCAGAGGCTAGAATCGCGAATCGCCGGAGAGTCGTTGATCCGCATTTCTCGCCCTACTGGACACTACTTGGACCCGAAGCTAGTACTAGTTAACTGCTACTCTTCTATTTTTCTTTTGATGACATTTATTTTTGAACTAGGAACCCTGTTTTAACGTCAACAATAAAAGCATGGAGGGAGTACACTTTCTTTCACCCATGCAAAAGTCACGTACACAGGATGGATGCATCATCGTTGACAGTTTGGTAACCTGGTGGCACGCGATGGGTTTTTTTTGTCCTGCCTGTTGGACATCTATGACACCCCTCTCGAGTAGGGGTACTCGTGCATCCTGTACCAATCCCTTGATCGGTAGTTGGGACGCATAAACAGATAGTCTCAAATCCACACAAAATATGAAGAAATACGGAGGACTTACCAAACAAGGCTAAATAACGATCCGAGTATGCAGCGGAAAGGGGCACGAAAGCTGATCACTTCAATCATCCACGAGCAACTTGGGCTTATGACGAAACTTAACCGTCTCTATCTCTTCCGGAGTTTATTCACTAAAAACCACAATGAATAAACCGTGAGTACATAAGATACTCAGCAAGCTCCAACACTACTCCAAGTATATAATTATGCATGAAGGTTATAGCAAGGATATAAGCAAGGGTTTGATATTTGCGCTAGCAGACTAAGCAATGCGAGGCTCACTAAGAATAGATATCAAGGAAAGGGGGACCTGTCAATATTTTAGTCGGTAGGCCTTGGGGAGAGCATAAATCCTTCTCGCCGCTTCCGAAGTTTTTAACAGGGTTGGATCTCCAATATCCACACTTAACACCTTTCCAAAACTCACGGGCACACACTCACACACATCAAGGATTTCATATTTGTGTCTAATCAACGAGAGCTCAAGATTTGGCGTGTCAATATACCGTGACAACGGACATCCGGATAGTTTTATACGCTCTGCAAAGGTTGGTACATTTTACCCACAAGCTATATGTTCTTAGCTACGGAACACATAACACCGCCACCGCAACTAGGCACGCTCACAAGTCCACCCCGAATGCCCAGGGATCCGACGTGTACGACACAAGCATACCGTCCACCATATATGTGCCAAGTACCGGACTTCACCAAATAAACGATCCCTGGACCTCCGTCATCTACTACACCCGGTGGAACTTCTTATTGCGTAACCCGATGTTTGGTGCATAGTCCTGCCCATAGCAGGTTCCGTGGTTGTACACTAAATCACCAATTTGGGTTCCGAAGAACCGGTCGTTATATGTCATGGCAAACACTCATCGATCGCAAATGGACAACACCTAATCATCAAGTACTCTACACCAGTACTAGGAGTTTTGCCCACGACTAGTAACTTTCCCACCCAACTTCACCATATAACACAGCTTAGTCTAATCGCCCACCCATCAACACACACCACCAAACGCATTTTAACACCTTTTCACAAAATAGATAAATGGTATAGTGTGGCGTTGACTATCATCACAAAGTTCTTGAGCGCTTCTAAGCATAGCTATATTCCGTACATCGGGCATCTAATGTCGGTATAAGTGGAGTTTACGAGATGGCGGTGTAAGGCAATCAAGGTGGGGTTTTGGTAATAAAAACGAAATTAACAATAAGCAATTAGGTGATATTTCGTGCAAAGCAAACAATGGCACTCAAGAGAGCATGCAATATAGAGTAGGCTCTAAGTTGGTTCTATACTACTTTTCATATGATACATATGATCAAAGGATAGTTAGAACTAGCCTAGCAATGCTAAATCCTTAGTAGTCGTGCCTCATGTCGTTACTCGGCTTGGCGTCGGAATCCGTCTTGAGACTTGGGCCGTCGAGCGTCGTCTCCAGCTCGGGGATCCTTCGGATTATCCGTCTTTATAACACGTAAAGCTAATGCGAAAAGAAAATAAAACAATTAAGAAAACAATCAAGGTCTAGTTAAAACTCCATTTAGATCGAAGGTTTAGTGTATACCAATGGTTGGTAGAGGTAGATCCGAGTTTAGGGGGCAGAATCCGGATTACGGGGGTTTGGTTTGGATATGTTGGAACTCAAGAGTTCAACGGCAGAAGAATCGATGGAAACGGAGTTCGGACGGTGGAGATGGGAGATTAAGGAGAGCAAGGGGGATGAGATTATTGTGGCTTACAAAGGATTCTACGTGTCGCTACGATCGCGTGAGCGCAAGAATTGCTCGAAACGACTTCCGGATCAAAAGATATGAAGTCCCGAAGTTCTAGGGACCTTTCCGTAATTACTTTTAAGATCACGGGGACCCATTTGTAATTACATAAAAGTTTGGAGGGTCCTTTTTGTAAAATGTCAAGGACTTGAAATGAAATTTTCAAAAAGGTTGGGAGTTTTTCTATAAATTATTAAGGACCTAAACATGATTCAGGAAAAGACCAGGGGCTTAATGGCAAAATTGCACTAGTCGGGATTTTTTAGGAATTTTGGAAATGCCATGGACCGGATCCACTGTTCCATGGAGCCAGGGCTCATGGGCTTGGGTGGACCGGAGGGCCGAGGACCGTTGGATTTGAGATGAAGGACATGGACTTTATGAAGCGAAGGGGTATCCTACGATCTAATCTCACCCGTGGATCTCCGAATGGACGACCGGGGTCGATTGGGGATGAATCGGGGCGACGGCAATGGCCGGAACAGAGGCGTGCGACCGGGCTTGCTGGAATCCTCGCCGGTAGCCATAGCGACGGTCGGAGAGACTTCTCGCATGCTCATTGGGAGCTACAATGTAGCGCGCAGCTACGTGGTGCGCGGCACCGGTGGGTGGCGGGCGACGGTGGGGATGAGCACGGTGGCGAAGGCGGGCGAGATGGCGACGCCGGTGCGGCTGCCGGTGCGAGCGAAAAGGGAGGTGCTTGAGGGGTCGCGCGTGCACGTGGGTGCACTAGCGTGTGTGATGGTGCTTCGGGGGCGAGGGAGGCGATGGTGGTGGTCGGCGCCGAGGAGGCACGACAGCGGACAGACGACGCTTGGTAGGGGAGCGGACGGCTCGCGACGCATGGGAAAGGAAGAGGAGAGGATCGGATACTCCGTAACAACTCTAAGAAAATAAAGTGCATTTCATGTCATTCATGAGCATGTCATCACATTGCATTGTGAAATATTTAATTTTTGACTTAAGAAATGTACATGAAATATCAAATTTACTAAAGATTAAATTAAATTCTTAAAAAAGAATTTAAATAAGAGTAAATAATGAGTTAACATTTTCTACTGATAAAACATAACAATTAAGGAATTATGAAAGTCCCCTGAAAATATTTTTGCTTTGTAAGAATATTTACAAGAAATAAACAAAGCCTCTTTTGTTAATTTAACCATGAATTTTTAATCCGGAAATCATTTGGAATTTAAACTTGGACTTAATAGGAAAAATGTTTGAAATAATTTTATTTACAACCCTGAATTTTGGGGAAATTTTCTGAGCTCGAGAAGGTTACTTTTTAATTACGCGAAAGTAGAGGGGCCTTTTTGCAAAATGACCGAGGCCCGGCCCGGCGCTAGCCTCTCTCTTCTTCCTCTCTCTCTCCCGCGTCTCAACGCCGCCCGTGGCCGCACCGCCTCGGCCGGGACGCCACGACCCCGCCACGCACCGCTTGCGCAGCTGCTCGGTCGCTTGCCGTTGCCGCCTCCCCGATCGGATAAAAACCTCCCGGCCCTATCCTCCTCTCCCCCTCTCATTTCTCCTCCCGGCCACCGCCATTTCCCCTCTCTCGGAGCAACGCCGCCAGGCCGCTCCGACGACCCCTCTTTGAACCAACACCGCCGGAGGTTCCGCCATCACCCCGCGAAGCTCTTCCGCCCACTCAATCGGGCTGCGACGCCTCGAGCTCCGTGATCAACGACGTTCTCTCCCGGACTAGTTCACCGCCGACCCTCCGCCGCTGCTCAAAATTGCGGCTGCTTGGTGAGCCGTTTGCTTTCCTTTTTCTTTCCACCGATGCGCAACCGGAAGCTCTTCGTCCCGGGCAACTCACCCGCAAGCTTGCTCCACGAGGTTAGTCGGGATTTCGTCTTCTCCTCGGAGCTCCGTTCACCGCCGCCGCGACTCCCACGGTGAGCACCACCTTGCGGCCATGCTCATGCTTCTAGGATCTCCCGTCAAGCTTGCTCATGTTGCGTAGGGTGAGCTCCCCACCATGTCGGACCGCCACCGTGCTTGGGCCTCGCCGTCGGCGCCTCTCGGTCAAGCTCATGCGAGCGCGTCACCACTCCTAGGTTCCCGCGTCGAGTAGAGTGTTGTGGTAGTCTCGCGGCGAGCTTCGGCCGGCGCCGGCCAACTCCGGTGGCAGCGCCGCCATCTCTCGTCCATCGCGGTGGCGCCACACCGCGGGCCACACGCGCTGGATCGCGTGTGGCTACGCGGATCTCGTGCGGCCAACCCCGTGGCTCGGTGTGTGGCACGTAACACTATTTTAATTTTCAAAAATTCGTCGAAAATTCAATAAAAATCAGAAAAATGTGAAATTAATTTTGTTAGATCCAGAAAAATAAGATCTATCTGGTTATGAAATAAAATATCTATTTTGAGTATTTTTATTTTATAGATATTAATTAATCACATTCTTTGATTAAGAGAAGCTATTATTTTATGCTAATTAAATAATTAATTTAAGAAAGAAAATTAATTAAATGAAGGAGATACTCGTAGACGAAAGTAATTATGAAAATTATTTTCCAAAATTAAACTTAAACACTACTATTTTATGTGATTCCAATTTATTATTACGTGTTATCACATGTCATTAAGTAATTATTAATTATTGATTAGTAAGCATGATTAATTATTAATGAATAAACCTAAGTAATTATTAAGTAATGAACATGATTAATTATTAATTAATGACCATGATTAAGCATTAATTAATGAGCATGGTCAATTGTTAATTTTTAATTAATGAACTTAATTAATTATAAATTGTTAATTAGGAATTGATGCACGAGATTAATTATAAATTGTTAATTAACCAACAGGATCAATTGTTAATTGTTAATTGTTAATTACTCGAACATAATTCATCATTAATTATTAGTTGATAAACACAATTAATAAAACCTTGGCATAATCATATCATGATCATTCATGCATGCATAATTGTGATTCGCAACGTATTGTTGGTCGACCTAGGTCCCGACGTGATCGAGGTTTCGTCCGAGGGAGAGACAGGAGACAGATACTTCGAAGTCGACCAGCCCACCGAGGAAGCTAACACCGACTCGCAGCAGGGCAAGCCCCGGTGCATCCTACCTATGTCTTTAAATATTTTTACTTTATCACATAGTTAAGTTATGTTGTGCATTAAGTGCTAGGGAATGGTTGATACCCTAGATGCATGAGGTAGGTTTCCGTTTGTTTATACTACACCGGTACAGTATAGCTCAATAGAGGCTAGGCTTAATTCATAGTCGTAACGGTAGATGGTTAGGAATCTTAAAGCATGGAGGCTTTAAGGGTTGATATGTTGACACTAAGATGAAGGAGAGTGTTAATGAAGTTGAGACCGGACGGGCCCCGTAGGGGAAAGGGCAAGACAGAGATTAGGTCTTGCAAGGTGGTAGCCCCGCTCGTGTCGGTCAAGGACCGCACCGTTATCGGCTTAGTTGAACAAGTTTGAACGTACCATACTACATGCCGGTATCATGGGCCCAGACACGTCGATGTACCCTATCGCCCCGCAGATGTAGCGTAGCCAACTCTCTTTGCCGATCGTTAGTGAGAGGTGAGTCTCACGGGAGGGAGATGGGTCGGCCACGAAGGAAGTCGTGGAGTCGCCATACTCCCGAGAGAGTTTGGAAATGGCTAGTCTTCCGTCAGGTGCTAGCGGGAAAGTTGTCGTATACGACCGATGTGGTGCGTATACGTCGTGTAAGTCGGGTTTTGCCAGTCTGGTATAAACGATTCGAATCGCTGTCCCTCGCAGTAATGAGTACCGCTTGTTTAGCTCGTCACATCGTAGTTAATCAATGTGGAAAATGAGGATGAAAGATGGAAGGAATAATGATTTATTCCGATCTTTTCTTGCAAACCCGATTGCCATAGTATAGACTGCAAACAAGTGAGACTAAGGAACTTAATGTTGGGCTAAAACATTGAAAGTAAGGATCCACTTTTAGTGCTGTTTTCGCAAAGGAGTAAACCCTACAGCCGGAAAGCCTTTGCATACTAGGCGTCGGTCTTAGCGTGCCATTTTGACAGAGTCAGTCTTGCTGAGTATTAGAATACTCGGGGTTTGTTCGTTCTCTTTCAGGGAACGAGTCGTACTTTCACAACTTGTATGGAAGCTTCCCGAAGAGGAGCAATGTCCGGAGGGAGGTTCCCTCCAATGGGAACGGATCCCGACTCCGTGAAGAGGAAGACCGTGATGTACGAAGGGTCGGTACATCACGTTGATCGTTTAGTAGTCTTTTGTTGTATAAAGTACAAGTTTCCGCTGCCATACTCGTAGGTTGTTAAACTTCAATAATATTTATATTTCCGCCGTGCGAATGTTTGTATTTTGAAAACCTGGTTGTATTATACCATGATGGATATATTCTAGCTTGTACGAAATGATGCACTCGTTGTAACTCGCTTCGTCGAGTGTCCCTCTCGTACCGATTCCCGGGTGTCCCGGAGGGGATGTCACATACTCGCGCCGGCGCGGGAGAAGTAGAGATTGCTGGTGCGGCTTTTATAGCCGTGGAGGCGCGGCGGCCAAGGCGGGGAGGGCACCGGTGGCGGCGTCGTCCGCGGAGAGGCGAGGGGTCCGATACGGCTTGAGGTGAGCCGGCGGAGCAGGAGGTGCTCACGACGGAGTCGGCACAAGGCGACGGTCGGGATGGCTGCTTGGCCGGACGTGGCGGCAGAGGGGACCGCGGTGCGGAGCTTGTCCGGGCGTGGCGCGCCGTGCGTGGAGATAAGGTCGACGGGGAGTGCGGCGGCTTTGGGCCGTGAGCGGTGCCGGTAGCGTGCGTGCGGGACGCGGAGTGGTCGGCGGTAGTGGGGAGGAACCCTGGTGGCGGGGCACCGGGCGGACGACGCGTGGCGGCGCTACCGCGTTGCACGGGGAAGACGACGGCGGTGGGAGCCGGGGTCGTGGGCTGGGCCGGATAAGGTGAGGGTGTCGGCCGAAAGGGGAAAGGGGAAAGGGAGGCCTAGCAGTGAAAATTTCTCTTTTCCTTTTATCTGAATTTTGCTTTCGAATTTGGTTTTCAAATTCGATGAACTTTTGGAGTTTTAAACACGGAGCGACACACAACAAAAATCAAGAATTAAATTTACAAACACTCCCGAGGATTTATTTTATAACTAGTCCATCAACCCGTGCGGTAGCACGGGCTAGTATTTTTTCTTCCCTGTCTCACTTAAATTCCAGGAAACTTTCTTTCTTGTAAAGACTGATTCAAAATACACATGAAAAAATTAAATAAACATGTTAATTATATCTGATGAGAAGATGAGCTGATCAATGACATTCCACACCAAGACATATAGTATCAATTTAATTTAATTTTAATTTTGTGTATACTCTCATAGCTTCATTAATAACTACATGTAGGCAAAAAAAGGCAGTGTTCATCAAATTAATTTATTAAAGCTGAAATTTTTAGAGTCAAATCATATTATTTTTTAAAAAATTAAGTTGCTGTCATCTTCAGGATTCGGAATTAAGTCAGATGGAATGTCATAAGATCACGTCTTCAAGATTTTGTCAGTGTTCATAAATACATTTCACATGAAATTTTTGTATATATGTATTATTCTTTCATAACTTTTCACTTAAACTTTCTTGGTAAAAGTCACATTCCATATATTTGACTTGTGTTTCAATATATCTTGAGGTTTATTCCAATCATGAATCAGATATGTTTAATAGGGAAAATAAAGGATCTATGTACGTACAAAAGCAAGAGATTGATGCTCTAGCTGTTTCCAATATGGATTCATGTAAGATAAAATAAAATCATACTATTTGAAACTTCTATGTTGCACAGTAAAGATGTTTTGTGCCTGAACTGTAGGAAGTGTTACAACATGATTATAATTCCTAGAATAAATCATTTTTTCTTCTATTTTCCATGTAACCTAGAAATATAGTATGTCATGTGAATATTTTGACATTGACCTAAGAAAGATCAATCTGCAGGCTGAAAAAACTTTGAGGTTTCATCAACTCCATAATTATCACTCAGTTACTAATAACGTTATACACATCTTATATAAAACTAAAGTTCAGGAATCACATGTTTAGAAGAAAAAAGTAGATGAATTGGAGCCAACATTTTGACTATTCTTTTGAAAGATAAGTGGAAGAATTGTATTTTATCTCGATATGATGCATGCTGAAATATAACTGTATACCCAAAAGTATATTGTATTAGTACACAGATACTTACTAATCTGTACATGGTCACCAGCAGGTCCAGGAGGCCAAAATAAATTAGAAATTTGCATGGATATGTCTACCATGTCCACCTTTTCATTAAATTATAACATATTTGTACTGAAATTTAATATTGTCATTTAAATGTGAGGCATAGAAAAAAACAATTTGTATCTGTTGGTGATAGTGGGAAACAATATTTTCATGCATCTGTATATAAATACAGATGACCGACTACTAAGATACTGCATCTTAGGTCAAAAGGGACTGACCAGAGCAAATCTGAAACCAAGAGATACATAAAAAGGAGCAAGACATAAGGTGAAACTTATTAGTTATTACCGTGGTAATTAGCACATCAACTTGTAGTTGGAGTATATGATAAACTCAGATAACTGAAATCCTGAATCCCGAATTAGTGCCTGTATTGTATCCTGTCTTTCGAGAGGCAGCCCACAAAAACAATTTTTGTATGCGTGTACAGACCAGGGTGGGAACAACTCCATTCGACATCTGATCTCGGCCGTCTCATCCTTTTTACTGGTTTATCTCCCTCCTGAAAGCCTGTTTCTTCATCGGATACTATGTGCTCCCTAGCTAGTTAGAACTCAGATGGCCGCTTTGCACAAGCCGTGTCAATTCCTTTCCAGCTCTCCTTCATCATCGCTGATCGAGAGAGGGGCTCCAGAGAGATTGCTTTATTCCCATGCATATTCCACGATACTTGCTTTTTTGTTGTTCCAGATTTCAACGCACAATCCACTCGCTTTGCTGTCCTCCATGTTCGTCAATTCGTAGCTCAATGATCTCCAATTGTATGTACGGCATGGCACAATGAAAAACAGACAGATTGAGGACCCTAGCATAAGACATCCTCATCATGATCTTAGCAGCATTAGATCCACACAGGACTCATGCCGCCATCCTGTGTAAGATTTAGATTCTAATTCCCGAAACATAATCTTTATGGATCTTGCATTACACATCGGGCAGCACACAGATTACTACCTATATATTCTTCACATCATACTGCAATACGCCCTGGTAGCTCTCAAGCCGAGGACGATGGCACAATTGGCAACACGTTTGCTATTGTGGATTCATGCTTTGCTCATGTGCATGGCGGTATTGATAGGAATCACACCGGATTGCGGCAGTGAAGTATCTCATCATTGGCAAGAGACCATGTCCTTTGTACCTATCTATCAGGATAGGCTTTTCTCTCCCAAAATTAATGAGTCAGAATCATGAAAAAAGGAAGGAAATAGATTTGATGTGGGATTCCGCTGGATGTTGTGATTCACATCTATCGGCTATTGTTTCTCAACCATATAAATCAATGGCTAGATGTTTTTTTTTTGAGAATTTAGAGGATTTTCTCCGATAAATGTGGAGGCCTCAAAATGAGCCTTCAATTAGTAAATATAAGATTTCCAAAAAAAATCATTTGCCCTCTAGTTTAATTACTTAATGGGTTTTATTTTCGAAAATTTGTGAATCACAAAAAAAATAAATCCAAAAATTTAAATTTAGTGTGGATTTTGAATTTGTTTTATGTTTAAAAATTTTCGGGGTGTTACAACATCCCCCAGAAATCGTGCGGCCAGGATTCTTAGTTCTTGCAAATGGACGGATATGACGCGTGAAGGAAAGAAAAAACTATTATGCCTATCTTATTGACGATAGTAGATGGGAATAAAAGAAAAACAAAATCAATGATAAATAGAGAACTTCGTCTGTTTCAGTGACAAGGAAGGAACAACAATAATTTTCAATGGTAAATAAAAAGTTCCCTGTTGAATCTTGATAATAATATTAGTCAATGTATCATTAGGTTTATCTAATGAATTTGAGTTTTTCGTATTCTTCTCAGCTGTATGCACGTACAGATACATGATCGGCACAGGGTCCAGGGCACAGGGAAGCCGCGGCTGTGCATCAGTCTCTTGATCCCGCTAAATTCCTTCGATTGTCACGGTATAAACTTGAATCTAAAATTTACCAACGCCAAAACTTATTTTCTCCATGTGCGTGCAGCCGTTTCTTAGTTCTTATTATTGTTCTCGACCAGTGTAAGACAATCAAGGCGGGGTTTTGGTAATAACAACGAAATTACCAATAAGTAATTAGGTGATATTTCATGCAAAGCAAACAATGACACTTAAGAGAGCATGCAATATAGAGTAGGCTCTAAGTTGGTTCTATACTACTTTTCATAGGATGCATATGATCAAAGGATAGTTAGAACTTACCCGGCAACACTAAATCCTTAGTAGTCGTGCCTCACGACGTTACTCGGCTTGGCGTCGGAATCCGTCTTGAGACTTGGGTAGTCGAGCGTCGTCTCCAGCTTGGGGATCCTTCGGATTATCCGCCCATGAAGCTAATGCGAAAAGAAAATAAAACAAATAAGAAAACAATCAAGCTCTAGTTAAAACTCCATTTAGACCAGAAGGTTTAGTGTATACCAATGGTTGGTAGAGGTAGTTCCGAGTTTAGGGGGCAGAATCTGGATTATGGGGGTTTGGTTTGGATATGTCGGAACTCGGGAGTTCAACGGTAGAAGAATCGGTGGAAACGGAGTTCGACGGTGGAGATGGGAGATTAAGGGGGCAAGGGGGAAAAGATTACGAGAGGATGAGATTATCGTGGCTTACAAAGGAATCTACGTGTCGCTACGATCGCGTGAGTGCAAGAATCGCTTGAAACGGAGTTCCGGATCAAAAGATCCGAAGTCCGGAAGTTCTAAGGACCTTCTCGTAATTACTTTCAAGATCACAGGGACCTATTTGTAATTACCTAAAAGTTTGGATGGACCTTTTTGTAAAATGTCGGGGACTTGAAATGAAATTTTCAAAAAGGCAGGGGTCTTTCTATAAATTTTCAAGGACCTAAACATGATTCTGGAAAAGACCAGGGGCTTAATGGCAAAATTGCACTCGGCTGGGATTTTTTAGGAATTTTGGAAATGCCGTGGACCGGATCCATTGTTCCGTGGACCGGGCTTATAGGCTTGGCTCATGGGCTTGGGTGGACCGGAGGGCTAAGGACTCGTTGTTGAGATGAAGGACAGGGATTTTATGAAGCGAAGCGGTATCTTACGATCTAATCTCACCCGTGGATCTCCGGATAGTCGGTCGGGGATGAATCGCGGCGGCGGCAATGGCCGAAGCGAGGCGTGCAATTGAGGGCTTGCCGGAATCCTCGCCGGCAGCCATTCCGACGGCCAGAGGGACTTCTCGCATGCTCATCGGGGACCTACGGTGCAGCGCGCAGCTCCGTGGTGCGGCATCGCCGGTTGGCGGGCAACGGTGGGGATGAGCACGGTAGCCGAGGCGGGCGAGATGGCGACGCCGGTGCGGCTGCCGGTGCGAGCGAAAAGGGAGGTGCTTGAAGGGTCGCGCGCGCACGGGGGTGCCCTAGCGTGTGTGGTGGTGCTTCCGGGCCGGTGGAGGCGATGGTGGTGGCCGGTGCCGGGAGGCGCGACGGCGGATGGCGGCGCTTGGAGGGGAGCAGCTAGCGCTGCCCGAGACGGCCTACGCCGCATGGGAAAGGAAGAGGGGAGGATGGGATACTCGCGCCGGCACGGGGGAAGGCGAGATTGCTGGTGCGGCGAGAGGGGACCGCGGCGCGGAGCTTGTCCGGCGTGGCGCGCCGTGCGTGGAGATAAGGTCGACGGGGAGGGTGGCGGCTTCGGGCAGCGAGCGGTGCTGGCAGCGTGCGTGCGTGACGCGGAGCGGCTAGTGGTAGCGGGGAGGGGCCCTAGTGGCGAGGGCCGAGGTCGTGGGCTGGGCCGGATAAGGTGAGGGTGTGGGCCGAGAAGGGGAAAGGGAGGCCCAAGCAGTGAAAATTTCTCTTTTCCTTTTCTCTGAATTTTGCTTTTGAATTTGGTTTTCAAATTCGATGAGCTTTTGGATTTTTAAACACGGAGCGACACACAACAAAAATCAAGAATTAAATTTACAAACACTCCTCAGGATTTATTTTATAATTTCCAAAAAAATCATTTGGCCTCTAGTTTAATTACTTAATGGGTTTTATTTTCAAAAATTTGTGAATCACAAAAAAATCCTAAAAATTTAAATTTGATGTGGATTTTGAATTCGTTTTATGTTTAAAAATTTTCGGGGTGTTACGACATCCCCGGAAATCGTACGGCCAGGATTCTTAGTTCTTGCAAATGGACGGGTATGACGCGTGAAGGAACGAAAAAACTATTATGCCTATCTTATTGACGATAGTAGCAGGGAATAAAAGAAAAACAAAATCAATGATAAATAGAGAACTTCGTCTTTTTCAGTGAGAAGGAAGGAACAACAGTATTTTTCAATGGTAAATAAAGAGTTCCCTCTTGAATCTTGATAATAATATTAGTCAATGTATCATTAGGTTTATCTAATGAATTTGAGTTTTTCGTATTCTTCTCAGCTGTATGCACGTACAGATACAAGATCGGCACAGGGTCCACGGCACAGGGAAGCCGCGGCCGTGCATCAGGCTCTTGTCTCTTGATCCCACTAAATTCCTTCGATTGTCACGGTATAAACTTGAATCTAAAATTTACCAACGCCAAAACGTATTTTCTCCACCATGTGCGTGCAGCCGATTCTTAGTTCTTATTATTGTTCCCGACCAGCAAATTGAACTACGAAACAACTGGCTGCTCCTGTCTGAACATCTCAGAAACGGAGAAGTACTCTTCAGTTGTTTCTCAAAGAAAAAAAAAGTCTACTCTTTAGTCTTTATGAGAGCTACGTCGATGGCATTGCCCTTGACTAAAGTGGTCCATATACCAACCTGTGATCCCCACCACGGTTGACGGTTGCGCCATGAAACGACTATATAACGGGTCAGTCACGCACGCGCTTTCGCGGCTGAAAATACCAACCACGACCAGGTGTCCAGGTCGATCTGTTTTTTTTTATTTTTTGTCTCGAAAAAAAGGTCGATCAGTTTTTATTATAGCCTGATGTGCCTCCGAGAACAAATGCTCAAAGACATCAAGAAAACATGGAGCGTTCTCGGCTTCTTCTTGCTGCCACTCACATCCTTCTTCTGCCGCTGCTCTTGTATCCGGGCGCACAGGTGCAGCTTGCCGGCGGCGCAGATGCTTCAGTTCCATCGGTGGGACGGAGCCCCAGCTGCCCTACCAAGTGCGGCGACATCGACGTCCCGTACCCGTTCGGCCTAGAGCCGCAGTGCGCCATCCATGGCGGCTTCGTTCTCAACTGCACCACCGTGAAGGGCACCGCCAAGCCGTTCCACAATGAGCTGGAGGTGATCAGGATCTCCGTGCCGGACGGCAAGTGCTGGGTCAAGAACTGGATCTCACGCCAGTGCTACGACCGGGCCAACAACAGGTTGATCTACGACAACCCGTGGATAAACGTCACCTCCTACGTCTTGTCCGCAGAGGACAACAAGGTCATCGTCCTGGGATGCAACAGCCTCGCCTACATGTTCAGCGACCCCGTAAGTTTAATTACTTCCTTTTTCTCGGCCGATATCGAAACTCATTCACATATACTCTCTCCCTCCGTTTTTAAATTATTGACTTTTTTTCGTTACGTTTAACCGTTCGTTTTATTCAATGTTTTTGATAGTTTTTAATTTTTTTGAATAAGATAAATGGCCAAACATAGCAAAAATAGTCAACAACGTCAACAATTTAAAAACGGATGGAGTATAACTCATATATATCTTTATTGTGTAATAACCATGTAGTACACCGTCGGCTGCTTATCAACGTGCGAAATAGCGCCCAAGAATGGCTCGTGCACCGGCGCTGGCTGCTGCCAGACGGACCTCCCGAAAGGCGTGAACGTGAACTACTATGCGTCCTTCTTCAATGACCTCTATAACAACAGCGACCCGAGGTTGGCGTCGACCCCGTGCAACTACATCACGGTGATGGAGGGGGCGGCCTTCAACTTCACCACCGCGTACCTCACCACCACCCAGTTCTGGGACACCGACGGCTCCAGGACGCCGGTTGTGTTCCAATGGGCGATTTCACGGAACACATGTGAAGAAGCCGAAGCCCACAAGTCATATGCGTGTGCCAGCAGTAACAGCTACTGCGTAACCAACAATGCAGGTTACCTATGCAACTGCTCCAGCGGATACAGAGGCAATCCATATGTCCAAGGTGGATGCACAGGTTTTTCTCTTCATTCCCCAGCACACGTATGCATTTCCCTCCTATATAGTCGCTTGGAAATTAACACTGGTTTGTGTATATATTGTTATCTGATTTTCAGACATTGACGAGTGTCAGGACAGTGTTACTTACCCATGCGCCGAAATATGCACAAATAAACCAGGATCTTTCGAATGTTCCTGCTCAGAGGGAAAAACTATGATCAATGGCCTTTGTTTCGAAATTCAAAAATCAGTTTCTGGTACATGCCCTCATTCATTTCCCATGTGTCAATTTTTATCGATGTCGTCACACTTGATTCTATAAACATAAAACCAAATGCAAACTACATGTATGCCAGGATCAGTTTCAGTTTGAGAGAAAAACATCACTGGAAGATTAGTTATTAACTAGCTTAATTACTGATAAACGATGCCTTGAGATTCATGCATTTTTAAAAAGAGAATAACTGGAGCAAATATCTTGAGAAAAATAATTAATAGCAATCAATATATAATTACCACAGGAGTATATTTTGCTATGGGCGTTGCCATTGGTATGTAACTAAGGCAACATTGAGGGATGAGACTTGTAATTCTGGCTTTATTTTTTCTTTCCTTTTCAGGTGTAACCATAGGTCTGGTTGTGAGTTGTGGCTCAATATTGGTACTTCTGGCTTTTGGGGGTCCCTTTGTAGCACGGAAGGTCAAGCTACATAAGGCTAAAAAAAGGAAACAAATTTTTTTCAAGCAAAATCATGGTCTGCTATTGCAGCAATTAATATCACAAAATGTGGGTATTAGCGAAAGGATGATTATTTCCATAGTAGATCTGGAGAAAGCCACAAACAATTTTGACAAAGCTCGTGAGATTGGCGGTGGAGGACATGGTGTTGTGTACAAAGGAATATTGGACCTACAAGTAGTGGCCATCAAGAAACCAAAGATAGTGGTACAGAGAGAAATCAATGAATTCATAAATGAGGTTGCAATTCTTTCTCAAATGAACCATAGAAATGTGGTAAAGCTCCTAGGATGTTGTCTCGAGACAGAAGTTCCACTATTGGTATATGAGTTCATTTCAAATGAAACCCTTTCTCATCATCTTCATGCTGAAGGACGGGCATCATTAGCATGGAACGATCGACTAAGGATTGCCCTTGAAACTGCTACAGCTGTGGCCTATCTACATTCAGCTAGTTCAGTTCCAGTATTCCACAGGGATATCAAGTCTTCTAATATACTGCTCGATGACAATTTGACAGCAAAAGTGTCAGACTTTGGTGCTTCAAGGTACATTCCGATTGACCGGACAGGAGTGACTACTGCCGTTCAGGGAACATTTGGTTATTTAGATCCCATGTACTATTACACAGGTCGGCTGACAGACAAGAGCGATGTTTTTAGCTTTGGTGTTCTTCTTGTTGAATTGCTCACAAGTAAGAAACCATCCCTATATAACTCTGACAAAGGTGACAGTCTTGTATCACATTTCGTCTCACTGCTCACCGAAGGTGGCATTGCTGACATAATAGACCCACAAGTCATGGAGGAGGGAGGTGGTGAAATCCAAGAAGTAGCTGCACTAGCGGCAATGTGTACTAAACTGAATGGAGAAGACCGACCCACAATGAGAGATGTGGAGATGAAACTTGAAAACTTGCGACCTAAGAAGCATGCTCATAGATCAAAGAGGCTAGAGGGGGATGAACCTGCAACTCTATTTGTGTCGGTTGATGGGGCTTCAAATGAATCAAGTAGACAGTACACCATGGAAGAAGAAATCTTGTTGTCTGCGTGGTACCCTCGGTGACGTTTCCTTTGTCCTCACGAATAGCACACTTGTGCGTAGTCATTCCTCATGCATATCGAGTCAAAGAACAAAGATTCTTGCATGCTTCTGCTTTGTTCTAAATATTTTTTCTGCATCTGAGCAACCACATTTGTTTGTTTAAATTGATTTAGCATACTCTGATGTGTATAGAGCTCACATTATACACAACAATAATCGCACACTGGAGCGGTGGTTGAAAATAGCCAAAAATGGTGGTTGAAACTAGCCAAAAACGGCTAATTCAACCACCGCTATGCTAGCTAAAGAAAATTATTAGTAACAGTGTTGGTAACCCCACCTGCCACTAATAAGAGTAGTAATAGCAGTGGTTTTAAGTTGCCATCCACCGTTAATAAGAGTAGCAGTAGCGGCGGTTTAAGTTGTAGTTGCCATCCGTCACTTCCAAGTTACTTGCGACGGGTTGTATTGTTACGCATAGCTATATTTTTTATGTTACAAAATGAAATAATACATTATTTCTCATAATCACAAGAATATCAGAATTATATCACAACATTCGGAATCATCACAGCAATACCGGAAATATAATAATCACGTAACATTCATAAGTACATCAACCTTACAAGTCTGAGACAAGGTCCAAACTATAGTCATCATCAATTCATTACTCTCATCTATCTCGGGCTCATATGTGATAAATACTATAGGGTTTGGCCACTGTTTTTTTCTTTTTTGAGAGGTGGCCACTGGTTTTGATAACACTTAAGAAGAGAGCAATAAGCACAACCAGTGAATGGAGACTGAATTGATACTAGCAAGCCCAAAACTTCGAACCTGTCAAAGCCTGAATGTTCTTTTCCATCTCTTACAGATCTAGATAAGCAACAACAAAAAAATGAAACAATCAAGCCCATACGAGCATGAGGAATAACTCCTAGTCCGTCTTAATCGTTATCAAAATATATGTTTGTTTGTCACTGTCGAATTTATACAAATGCAGAATGGATTCAGTGCCGTACCATTGTTTGAATTATTGTGTTAAATAAGAAAATCCAGTAATTTGTATGTTGATTAGATCTACAAGTAGTGGCCATAAAGAAACCAAAGATAGTGGTACAAAGAGAAACCTAGGATGTTGTCTCGAGACAGAAGTTCCATTGTTGGTATACGAGTTTATTTCAAATGAAACCCTTTCTCATCATCTTCATGCTGAAGGACGTGCATCATTAGCATGGAGCGATAGACTAAGGATTGCCCTTGAAACTGCTAGAGCCGTGGCCTATCTACATTCAGCTAGTTCAGTTCCAGTATTCCACAGGGATATCAAGTCTTCAAATATACTGCTTTGGTGTTCTTCTTGTTGAATTCCTCACTAGAAAGAAACCATCCGTATATAACTCTTACAACGGTGACAGTCTTGTATCACATTTCGTCTCGCTGCTCACCAAAGGTGGCATTGCTAACATAATTGACCCACAAGTCATGGAGGAGGGAGATGGTGAAATCCAAGAAGTAGTTGCACTAGCGGCAATGTGTACTAAATTGAATGGAGAAGACCGACCCACAATGAGATGTGGAGATGACAGTTGAAAACTTGTGACCTAAGAAGCATGCTCATAAATCAAAGAGGCAAGAGGAGGATGAAACTGCAACTCTCTTTGTGTCGGTTGATGAGGTTTCAAATGAATCAAGTAGACAATACACCATGGAGGAGGAAATCTTGTTGTCTGCGTGGTACCCTCGATGACGTTTCCTTTGTACTCATGAACAACACGCACAACACACTTGTGCGTAATCACTCCTGCTGATGCATATCGAGTAAAAAAAAGATTCTTGCCTGCTTCTGCTTTGGTCTAAATATTTTGCTGCATTTGAGCAGCCACATTTGTTTGTTTAAATTGATTTAGCATACTTTCATGTGTAGAGCTCACCATATTATACACAACAAGAATTACACACTGTAGAGGTGGTTGAACCGTTAATAAAACTATCATGTGTAGAGCCAAAAATGATAGGCTGGTCCAAGCACCGCTACCCTTTCAATCTAAAGATAATTA